>JAMJFZ010000435.1:1975000-2215000 GCA_026225945.1 Cricetomys ansorgei | reverse complement strand
AGCCGGCAGTAGTCACTGGTGGGTCCTTGAGGACGGGACTCTTCTTCCCAATGAACTGCCACATCAATAAACAACCACTGTCCCTACATGCCCTCACCCCCACAGCCCATGTCATTCCGCCACGCCTTGTCCACTGAGATAGACCGACCCTCTGAAACCATGAGCCAGGAAGAGCCCTTCCCCTGTTAACTTCGTCTATCAGCTGTTCTGTAGCAGTGACACCAGGGTAGCTCACACAGGAGGTGTGCATGCCCAGAGGGATACTTGCAGCAGCTTCCCCAAATACAACCCACGAAAAGGAAGATATGTGGACATTTCTATTGGAATGGAAGGTAGCATCAACAACAGTCACTGCCCTTGAGCTTCATAAATTGTACTTATAGATAAGGGTGGAAGCTAAACTATTGAGTATATCTAGGAACGCTATTCCCATGTGTTGCCAGCCCCATCCCTTTCTGAGTTTGTGACAGGCTCATAAGTGAGCCTTGGATTGCTCTGTCTGTAGAAACTCTCTCTTCTGAGTGGATTTCCTAGGCACAAGATGAGGCTACTATTGTGCTGCCCTCTTCAGCTTCTGTACTATGACTTTTGAGACCAGCCAGAGAGTAGATAGTACATGTAATTATGATCACTTTTTCTTTATTCTTTCCATACAAAGTCATTGTGCTTTGTTTTGAGACAGGATCTCACTCAGCCTTGTCATCCTGGATATTGTGATGTAGACCAGGTTAGTCTCAAACTCAAGAGACCTGCCTGCCTCTGCCTCCCAAGTACTAGTATTAAAGACATGTGCCACCATGCCAACCTCAAACAGAATCTTTTTCACCCAATATTTCTACTGTTTAGAGTCCAGGCTATAAGGAAAAATAATGGTATTATCAATGAGAAAATTATACTCTTAAAACACAATATATGTGCTGGAGAGATGGCTCAGAGGTTAAGAACACTTGCTGCTCTTTCTGAGTACCCGAGTTCAGTTCCTAGCAGCCATACGGCTGCTCACAATCATCTGTAATTCCAGTTCCAGGGGTCTAAGGTTTCCTCTGACCTCCATAGGCTGCTGTATGCTTGTGGTGCAACGCTCAGGCATGCACACACACACACACACATACACAATTATCTGTAATTATTTATGTGTATATATATTTCACAATGTAGAAATTGAGTTAAGGCATGTGGTTTCTCATTTACTTCATTCTCTCATCACAGATAATGTTGGTAGTGGCAAGTGAGTTCATTCATACTATTTTATGCAAATAAGGAGAGAATCAAACTGGGGGAAAAAAAGAAATTGACTTAAAAATTTTTTTAAAGCAAGTTCTCACTCTGTAACCAAGGCTGGCTCAGAATTCAATATATGGTCCAAGTATCCTGCAACTAATAGCCGTCTTATTGCATTCTCCTGAGTACCGGAGTTCCGGGTGTGAGCCTCCACAGTCTGTTGGGAAAAAAATGCTTTTTGAAATGCTATTCTATATAAAACATAAAGCTTCTGCTGATGAAGCAGAACTCTGGTAGACACTGGTTCTGCTCCATCCAGCCAGAAGCAACAGCCTCAAATGTTTAAAGTCAATCAGACCAGCCATTAGATGTCATGTAAATAATGGAAGGGAAGAAGACAAGCTAGCTTAGATCATAAATAATGAAAGGGAAAATATCAACTCACTGAAATTTTCAGCTCTCGCCTGTCTGCGTGATTAGAGACAGACTTTCCTCTCCACCAACTTCTTAGGAAATATCAACGTCACATCTTCTGTCAATTCTCATTTTTGTTTTAATTTCAAGAAATAGAAATCTGTGAAGCTTCTACTTTCTTCTCATCAAATGAAGACCAGAAAATCCAAGTCAGTCCTGGAGTTATGACTCCAATTAAAGTAAATATACACACTGATTAAAAGTATACGGCTAATGACTAACTCAGACTTGATACTTATAAATAAATTGCCCTTTTGACATGGATATTTTTAAAACCATTTTATTGTGGAAATGTATCCTAAGATCCTGGGTAGAATGTATTTAGTATGTTCAGTAGATTATCAGCCCTACAACTTCCTGAGATCCTTTTGTTGCTGAACTTAGAGAAACATGGGAGCTGGAATGGGTATTGAAACAGAAATGAACCAAGAGAGAAAATGATCAGAGCAGAGAGGAAACACTGATTACGCAGAGTGCACCCCAAAGTGACTAGAGAAGAACAGATCTTTGACATTTCCCTCACTCTGCCTCATTTCTATGCTGTGTAGTTTGAGTGATATGTCCCCCATAGTCTTGGGTATTTGGATACTTAGTCCCCAGTTTGTGGAACTGGTTGGGTGGGTTTAGGATGTGTGGCCTTGCTAGAGGATGTATGTCCCTGGGATCAGAGTTTTGGACTTTCAAATGCCACATGCTATTTCTAGCGCACTCTCTGGTCCTACAGAATTCAGAAGCCAGAGCCAAAGGCCTCACATACAAAGGTAAAAATATCAAAATTACTCCATATTTATATCAGCAACCATAAAAGTGAAAAAAGCATGGAATGAAATATTTCAAACTCTGAAAGCAAATGACTATGAGCCAAGAATACTTTACTATGCTAAGTCATCTCTCAGAATCAACAGAGAAGTAAGGTTATTTCAAGACACATAAATTAAGGCAATTCATGACAACTAATTCATGACACATTGTCTTTTTTTTCTTTTCTTCTTCTTCTTCTTCTTCTTCTTCTTCTTCTTCTTCTCCTTCTTCTTTTGTTTTGTTTTTTTGTTTGTTTTGTTTTTGTTTTTTCAAGATAGGGTTTTTCTATTGTAACTCTGACTGTCCTGGAACTCACTTTGTAGACCAGGCTGGCCTCGAACTTGTGACACAATTTCTTAATAGCATAGGTTACATGGAAGAACAAGACGAAGAAGGAGGAGGGGGAGGAGAAGGAAGGGGATGGGGAGGAGGAGCAGAAGGAAGAGAAGAACAAGAAGAAGAAGAAGAACAAGAACAAGAACAAGAAGAAAGTCTGCTTCACATGACTACATGAAAGTACATGCTCCACGAAAGCAACAAAATTAGACTTAAGAGAGAAACAACCATGTCCAACACAGCAACTCAACCAAACCTCAAAATTAATAAGGGGAAAGGAGAAGAAATATCAATAATCTTTCAAATCAGAACATATCCTAACAAATTTATAGGAAGCAGCAGACCTCATTCTATAATAATCTTAAATGTAAATAAAAACTTCAACTTATCACTAAAAAGGTATGTACTAATGAACTATATTAAAAAACAAGGATCAAACATATAGTGTCTCCGAAAACACACACTTAACAACGAAGAGATCCAAAATCTTAACAAGGATGAAAAACAAACTACCAAGCAAATAAAAATTGTAAGCAATCAGATGTAGCTATTCTTAAAGTAAACATAAATAAGAGCTAATTAAGAGAGATTTTTTTTAAATACTACATGTTAATTAAGAGAACAATTGATCAAGCGAATATAACAATTGTAAGCACTTATGCATTAAATATTGGAGCACCTAGTTGCATAAAACAAACACTAAGAGTCTCAAAAGGTCTCATAGGTTTTGACACTATAATAGGTGGGACTTAATATTCCAACCTGATATTTAGATAGGTCTTCCACACTAAAAGTAAAGACACTTCAGAATAAAAACACACTATGGATCAACTAGACTTAACAGATGTATACAGAATATTCCACCCAAAATACAGAAAACACACATTTTTTACAGAAGAATATGGAACCTTCATCAAAATCCATCATATTGTAGGACATAAATCAAGTCTCAGAAAATACAAAAGAGCTGAGGTAAGTCTTTGCATTCTAGAGGATCACATTGGAATAAACTTAGAAATCAATAAGAGAAACTACAGAAATCACAAAACACTGGAGTCTAAACAGTATGTTCCTGAATGAATCATGAATCATTCAAGAATCAAAGAGGAAAATTTGAACTTTCTAGAGACAAGTAATAATGAAAACACAGCCTGTCAGAACTTCTGGGGTGCATCCCAGCTAGGTTTACAGCAATAAGTGTTCATATTAAAAAATCTGACACATAGGAGTTGGAGAGAGGTGGCTCAGTGGTTCAGAGCACTTGTTGTTCTTTCAAAGAACCAGGGTTCAACTTTAAACACCCACATGGAGGTTCATAACCATAATTCTAATTCCACGGGGTCCAATGCTCTCTTCTGACTTCACTAGGTACATGCTTACATACAGGCAAAACACTTATATAAAAATAAAATAAAATAAAATAAAATAAAATAAAATAAAATAAAATAAAATAAAATAAAATAAAATAAAATAAAATAAAATAAAAGTAAAATAAAATAAAAGTAAAATAAAATAAAATAAATCTTGACTCTCATGAAACAACAAGGAGCCAATTCCAAACCCAGTAGATATTTAAAAAAAAAAAAAACACATAAAAAATAGGGAAGAAGTCAATGAAATTATAGACTAAAAGAACAAAACAAAGCAAAAAAAATCAACCAAAGGTTTCTTTGGAAAAGTTAGTGAGATTGACAAATCCTTAGCCAATTCTACAAACGAAGGAGGAAGAAGACATAAACTACCAAATTAGAAGTCAAAGGTGTCATTACAGCAGGCTCCAGGGAAATGCAGAACATTACTGGATTACTTTGAAAACTTAAATACAAGTAAATAAAACTGACAGTCAACAAACAGGCTAATGAATTGAATAGACAGCTTTCGAGAGAGAAAAGAGAGAAAGAGAGACAGAGAAAGACACAGAGACAGAGAGAGACAGAGACAGAGAGAGAAACCCAAACGGCCAATAACTACCTTAAGAATTGCTCAACATTCCTAATCATCATGGAATACAGATTAAAACTATTTGAGATGCCTACCTGCCCTAGCCATCATGGCTGTCACCAAGAAACCTGACAACAAATCTTGATGACTATGTGGACAGATAGGAATCCTCATTCACTTTTGGCTGGGATGCAAATTAATGCAACCACCGTGGAAGTAAGTGCGGAGATTCCCTCCAAAAAATAAAAATAGAACTATATGACCTAGCTATCGTTCTCCTAGGCACATATCCAGAAAACTGCATGCCCTGTCATAGAGATGTTTGCACCTCCATGATTAGTGCTGCCTTATTCACTGTAGCAAGGAAATGGAACTAATTAAGTTGTTCAAAAACAGATAAATGGAAAATGAAAATCTGGTACATATATAAAATGGAATGCTATTCAACTCTAAAGGAAATCACAAAACTTACAGGACAGCAGATGGACTTAGAATGTATATTAAACGAGGTCATCCAAACTCAGAAAGGAAACATGCCAGATGGTGGTGGCACATACCTTTAATCCCAGCACTCACAATGGAGAGTAGGTGGATTTCTGTGAGTTCGAGGCCAGTCTGGTCTACAGAGTGAGTTTCAGGACAGTCAGAGTTACAACAGAGAAACCCTGTCTCAAAAAAAAAAAAAGAAGGAAGGAAGGAAATGCTTTCAAATGCAGTTATGCGGTTCCTAACCAATGATTTATGCACCCATATGTGTGCAAAATGCATATGTGAGTACAGTATACCATGTAGAAGGGACAACAAGAAAGAACGATACCAAGCTGCTGAGGAAGGACAGAGTGTAAGTAATGGTCACTTGACTCATAAAAGAGGATATCAAATTAACTGTTTTCTAGGTTTAATTGTCATGGATCTTTTTGTTTTTGTGGCAAACAGGCGCATAAACAAGTATTTGATAGTGTAAAGTCTTAAGCAAAGCCCCACGGCTTCAGAATGCAGCTGTTCTAACTGTACGGAAGTTGTTGAGAAGTGTAGACTTTGGGTATAGGCAAGTGTTCGTTAAAGTGGCTATTTCAGTCTAGCTGTGTGGTGGGTTTTGTTTGTCTGTTTGTTTTAATTTTATTTAAGTTTATTTTATATGCACTGGTGTGAAGGTGTCAGATCCTCTGGAATAGGAGTTATAGACGGTTGTGAGCTGCCATGCGGGTGCTGGGAATTGAACCTGGGTCCTCTGGAAGAGAAGCCTGTGCTCTTAACTGCTGAGCTATCTCTGCAGCCCCTGTTTGTTTGTTTCAATTTGTAACTTCTTCACCATAAAGTGGTGTGTGGGGGAGTATAGAGAATGAAGGCTAGAATTATAGCTTCTGTACCATTTTTATAATTAAAAAACAGCAACCAAAAGTTCTCTGGGATGCCAACTTTGAGTTGGAAATTAACATTTACTGAGAAATAAACATAAAATTCCCCACAATTCAGGCCTGGAGTGCAGGCCTTATGCACAGGTAAAGGAGCAATGCTTGCTGAGGCTTCCAGCATTGCAAATGGTTAAAAGGTTGCTGGAGAGAAACCACCTGCAGGACAGACAAGTTCAGAGCTCACCTGCTGCAGTCTTTACCCCCCCACACACAGTGTTCACCTGCTGCAGTCTGCAACCCCCCTACCCAGTGTATCCCCTCCACAATTGTGCACTGCCAACCTCCAGTCCCCGTGCAGCTCAGATCAGAGTGTAGAAATGGGGACAAATGTCACTGCTCCAGCTCACGTGCTGCTCTACCAACTGTCAGCAAATGTAAGGCGTGTTGCTGACTCTCAGTCTCTCCAGGCATGAGTTCCCGGAAGGTAGCTGACAGGTAAAGAGCGAGGGTTTCCTGCCAAGATCCCTTCAGTGGTGCAAGAAGCTACCTGCCATCTCTAGAAATCAACAGAGGGCCCAAAGAAAAGCAGGGCAGTAGGGAAATGTATCTTAGCCCCTGGGGCTTAAAAATGAGCTGGAAGCCAGCTGGTCCATTGACGCAGCTAGAACTCTAGTCATTTACTTGTCTGTCTGCTCAACAGGTACCCAGCCATGTGTGGCCTGTGCACAGAAGTGATGTTTAATATGTTTAATAACAGATATGAATTCAGAAACAATGAGTTATAGGATACAGCTAACAGGGCAAGTAAGCCAGGCTCTTTTTGTGGCAATATTCTATGAGGATTAAATCTTGTGTGGATTTTCCAATTCAGTATTCTGTATTCTTTCCAGCAATGACTTTCTCAGGAGGAATGTGCCAGACTGTACATCTGGTCATCATGACACACAGGTGAAAGTTGAGGTAGAAAAAGAAACAAGTTGCTTTTCAGATCCTAAAAGGAAAACAGAATAAATAATAGCACTGGCTGGATTGAGAAAAGGGAGGTTAGAGCCAGAAGGAAAGAGTTGAACTCGGAGAAAACTCATCTACCCCTCCCTGCCTGCAGAGTCAATGGAAAGGCCTGGCACAGGGTGGAGGTGTGGGTGGGGGCACTCTGTTAGGATGCCTGGGGAAACATATGAGCAGCTTCTCTCCTATTCCATAGTGGTCCTGTGAATTTAAGGATCCACAGGAAATTGCTAATTGTGTTACCTGGGAATACCTGGGATAAATCAATTTATAAATCAAAAAGGTTAAACTTGGATTGTCTGCAGAGGTTTCAGTCCACTGTTGGTTGGTTCCATTGAGTTTGGGCCTGTGCTGAGAGCATGTGGCTGAGCAAAATCCCTTATTGGTAGCCAGGATAGAAAATTCGAAAGAGGAAGAGAGAGCTGGGGAGATGGCTCAGGTGGTCAAGCATTTTACTGTGATGCATGAAGACTTGAGTTCAGATCCCCAGCAGTCACACAAAAAGCTGGGCATGGTGGAAAGCATGTATGATCCCAGCACTGGGCAGGAACAGTCAGAGCCTCTGGGACTCATGGCCTGATAGTCTTGATGAACTGGAGAGTTCTAAGTTCAATGAGGGACCCTATTTCAAACAATTTTCAAAGAAAAGCCACCATCATTTGGTGTATACATATGCGCGCGCCCGCGCACACACACACACACACACACACACACACAATCACATGCATACAGAGAGGGCAAGTGTAGGGGCCTACGGACTCAAGTGCTACAGTCGCCTTTGAAGATACACCCTCAATGACCTGAGGAACACCTCACTAGGTCCTACCTCTTAAAATTCCCACTACCTTCTAATAGTGTCAAGCTAGGGGACTGAGCACAGGGTCTTTGGGATCCAAATTTCCGCACCCTCAATGATTGTCACTGGATTGGACCATGGAGGTGGCAGTTCCAATGTGCTTTTAGCATCGTAGACAGGAAAACCTGCACCTTTCGTGTCCAGAGCCTGCTTATTTTACCGGGTTCCCAGAAAGACTGAGTGACCACTCTTTCCCCTGTGAATTCAGCAGAGGAGGAGCAGCTGAGAAGCAGACCTCTAGCACCTGCTACTCTTGAGGGCTCCTTCCCAGGGATGTTCTAAAAAGGCAACCCTACACCCTGTTCTGATTTGTGATGAACTTTAACAACAGAGAAGGCATTTCAATGAACAATTTGATGATTAATTTCTTAAAATTCAATTTCACTTTTTCCCCCCTTAATGTTTAGTTTAAGGCAGCTCACTAGAGCAGCCTGGTGTTGAGCTTCCAGCAGCCAGACACAGCTACCATGTTAGAACTTTGATTTCGGCCCTGAGGGGAGGGTCCACACCACGAAAAATCTGCAAATGCTGACTATGCAGAAAAGCCAGTGGCTTCAATCTCACCAGCACCGATTACATCAGTCCCTGGATTTTTTTTTATTGGATGAAGTAGTCATTATTCTATCAAAATTAAACATTTATCCAATGTACCAGCTCTCTCTGGCCGCAGCATAGTCCAAGTGGAATCACTATACAATAAATATTAATAACACGAGCTGCAGTAATCGTTCCCCTCCGCCAGACACCTCCATCAACCTGGGAGCTGCCCACGTGAATAACATAAAGCTGCGAGTTAACCTCAGTGTTTCTAAAGGGCTTGTTCTCTGAAAGCTTAAGTGCTGTTCCCTAACTGAATGCTGAAACCCAGAACAGGATCAAAAACGCCTATCTCAGTGCCCTGCCCTGTTTCCTCACAAACCTAGCTGCACAAGACTCACAAAACAGCACAAGAAGCCCACATGCTGCTTCCCAGCCCCGCCGTGTGGTGGAAAAACCCACGCCGGGAAAACCTCAGCTTCACACAGCAGCTTCTAGTCCTACCGGGTTTCTTAACATTGCTGCTTCCTGCAGCCTGGAGCTTATCGGTGAGCCCGAATCCGTGCTCGATACAGTCAGATGCCGGACCATTGTCTTCCACATAGAGTAAAAGGACCTGTATGTCCCACAGAACAGAGGCCTCTCAGGCAAGCAAGGCAGCTCTCAGAGTCGGAACGTTTTTCCTATTTGATTTACTTAATTGAGCTAATGGCTTCTGTGATCAGCTCAATAGCCCGGTAGCTAAGTCATCATTAGCTCTTCTCTCAGCTAACACAGTAATGACCCTTAAATCGTCTCCAGCATTTGCAATTACCTTGGAAAACATGCGGAACATCAGAAACCCTAATAGGAAACATACATGATAGGATGTTTATGGAAAGTCGCCTCTCACATTAGTGGTTTTCACCATGTCTTTTAAGTGTCAAAGAGAACATGAAACAGAGCACAAAATGAACAGTAGAGAAACTCAGTGAGCTTCTCATGTCAAGAAATAGTCAACGAATCTAGAATATTTAGAATGTCTCTAGCTCGAACACTGCATGATCGTGAAAACCGAGTTAGATGGTAATTGCCTTGTAAAGATATCAGAGCCAACAATGCCAAGCCAAATTAGAACATCCCCTCCTACTTTTTCTGTTGCAAAGTATAATTCTTTCACTAGCCTCTTAAAAATATGCTTTCTTAAGGGACACTGCCAGAAGCTACAAATTCTAAGCAGCGTAAGTTTCCAACTATCCTTTACTCTGTGTTTTTCCCCCGTCTGTACACACCACTCTTCCTGATCCCACGTCTCACGTGCATTATGATGGTTATGATGGTTAATCTTCACTGTCAACCTCACTAAATTTAGAATCACTTAAAAGACACATTTCTGAGTAAGTCTATGGGGGCTTTTCCAGGGAGGATTAATTCAGGGAGAGATCCACCCTGAATTTGCGTAGTGCCATCTCATGGGTTAGGGGTGCAACTAAACGAGAGAAATAAGAAAGTCCCATGAGTGTCAGCACCCCCTTCTCTGCTCCTGGATCTGCTGAGACAGTAGCCAGAGAGCCATTCCCACCCCTATCTTGCCACCACCACCAACAGGAAATGGATCACTCAACATGCTTTCCTTCCATGAGGAACTATCCCTTCAAACTATGACACAAAGTCAACCCTCCTTCCCTTAAGTGTGTCTTGTCAGGTATTTGGTCAGACTGATTAGAAAAGTACACTGGATCAACAGGAGTGGAGTTCTCTGCAATGTCATCTGCAAAGCCACAAAGTACCTGCTAGACATGAGAAGGGGTCATGAGACATAAACAAGACCAAGAGTCTGCTCCTAGCCTGATAGCCTGATGGAGCTTCTTTGTTGGACACCGTAGGACAGCAAGCGTGGAGGGTCAAGTGGACACAGGATGTAGAAATACTCAGTGGGGTGTTGACCAGTCACCTGCCGTCACTTCCCACAGTGCACCATTAATGTTGAGATAAAGGCTAGAATCCCACAGGGGCACAGTTTCTCACCAGAACTTCCAGTCTGTGGTTGAATCCTAAGGTTTTATGATGATGCCTCCTTGTAGAGGAGCATAATGCATTCTGTAAGCGATTCACAGGAGAGTGACTAATTGCACCAATTCTGACTTGGTTAACTCACAAGAGAGAGAAATCACTGCCCCAGTGTCTGGAATAGCTGTCGCCTATCCATCTCAGTCTCTACCCTACAGTACAGCCTCTGGGGGCTCTAGGCAGCACATGTCATTATTTACTGTTGTATATCCATTGCCTGCTGTGGACATCTGACCCATTAAATGTACCCGAGAAATGCAGAAGAAATAAGTGAATACAAAATAATCATCATGGGCCCCTTGTTGACTATACATCCTGGAAGACAGAAGGCCATTCTAAGAAAGAGTGTCTGCTCTTGAGTATACATAGAGGCCCTGGAGAAACTTCTCAACGTTCTCTCCACCCAGTGAATTCAGGGATGACCATAAGATCAACTCTCTGATCCCAAAAGGGTAGGACCATTTTCAGAGCATGCTCAATTCGCTGTGATACTTCCACCCTATAAGACTGATTTTGATGGTAAATACTGTTGACTTTATCGGATCTACGATCAATTAAAAGGCACATTTCTGGGTGTGTCCATGAGGGTTTGCCCAAGAAGCATTAACTGAAGAAGACCCCTCCAGAATGGGCAGTACCTTCGGGCACATACAGAGGGGTCTGAGGGAAAAGCAGTGCTGTTTGCTTGCCTGTCCTTGCTTCTTGCTTATAAATGCATCTACCTGCCTCTGATATCAGAACCTGGCCTCTTCCACACCCCACACCCATCATGGATTGAAGACCATTGGTTCTCCAAAAGTCCTCCAGGTCTTCATTGACAGACTGGGACTGCTTAGGTGTCCAGCCCTGTGGACTGAGCAGCTTCCAGATTCTCAGCCTTACCAATGTGCAGCCATTGTTAGAGTACAAAGCCATATCATGTATGCCAGTTTAAGAAACCCCTTTTACAATACATATTCATTCAATCTCTCCTCTTCCCCTCTAGAGATCCCTAACACACTCTAGTTCTTGCCAGCTGGAACTCCTTGTGCAAGCCTCATCTCTTCATCTATACCATGAAAGGCATCCTCCAAATCCACACCCAGAGGCCTCCTCTGTGGGAAAACTTCCTAGGCCAGGAGCACCCTACAACGAGAGCAGGACCCTGTCCTTGGGCAAGCTGCGAGGTGACGATCTACAGACATCTGGATGTCAAAGGAGTTGTTAAATTGTGAGTCTTTCCTCCAGATCACCCAAGGCAACACAACCAAAAATAAAATGAATGGACCTTTGTCAGAGAGTCTGACCCATGCTCAGTGAGTGATTCAACTCTTATACCTATTTATAAGTAAATTTATTTTCAAGTAAAGCATAGCTGATATTTTTTCCTTTCTCTTCATTAAATTTCAATTTTAAAATCACATTCAGCACAAATGACATTTTGGGTTCAGAACTCAGAATTGGAACTGAGGCGTAGAGCCCTGGTCCTCTCCCTCAGTCAGAGCACAGAGGAGACCCTGCATTCTTCACCCCTGCATTCCCTCAGCTTGTGGTCACACCATAACCACCCCAGCCTCTGGCCACAACTGATATTTTCTCTGTAAGTACTTTGGTATTTTCAAGGGTGTTTTGCAAATGAGAGAAATCATTATGGAAGCCCCTAGGCTGGCTGCTGTTCTCAGTACAGTGCCTTTCTCGTCACCCTCAACTGGAGTGGCAGCAATTGTTTATTTCTCATACTTTTTTTTTTTACCAAATTAGTAAAGAACATAAGAAAAGTGGGGAGTTCCCTCTCACTGAGGCCGCTTCTACCTCGATGGTGCATTCTGACGGTGGGAACTCGGCAGTGCTCCTGCCTCACCTCCCTACGTACTATAATGAGGTTTGGTTCTTGGAGAAGTTGGTATGACCATTGTCCTTGTTCTGTTAGATTTTAATATGGAAGAAACACTATTAATTTTAGTTTTAAATATTTTCAAATGCCAGAGTAGTTGCAAGACTGTCTGCCTGTCTGTCTATCCATCAATCCATTTGTTATTGGCTGGGGACATGGCTCAGTGGTGAAGTGATTTCTTTGAATGCCTGAGGCTGTAGGTTCAATCCCTTGTAGTGACATTTTTTAAAAAATAGAACTAAGATATTTCTTCACATAATTTACCTTATACATCTTTTTTTTTTTTCCATTTTGGCTCATTTATTGTATCATTCTTTTCTTAGTAGATGCAGATGGCAGATAGGTGATTGATAGGTGATAGTTTGGTAGGCAGAAGAGAAAATGGTAGATATTAGGTAGATAGATAATAGATAATAGATAGAATTGATATGTAGATGATTGATAGGTAGGTAGATGATTGAGAGATGGCTTTTTTCCCTGATACAAGCATTGGTTGTTGTTGTTTTTTTTTTTTTAATTATTATTCTCATGGACTCATGGTAGAAGACTGTTTATTTTTTGATAATTCAACCCCAGTCTTATAGGGTTTCAGCCTCCTTACAATCTAATCTTAAGCCTAGACCTAGAAGGCTTCAGCCTCTTTACAACCTAATCTGTGAACCTAAACCTAGAATGTTTCAGCTACCTCTGAAACTTACTACTGACTGAGCTTACTCTGATTACCTATCTTCTGAGCTACCTCTTTTCACTCTGATCTCTATTGTGAACTCCAGACTGTAAATCATAAACTGTTTGCTAATAACTCTCTGCTTTCTCTCTGCTTGTTCTGGACTGGCTCTGCTCTTCTCAGCTTCTCTTTCTGAACTGTGTGAGCTGGCTACACTCAAACTGCCTGACTAACTCTCCTCACAGTGAACTGAGAGCTCCCTTTTATAACCTGAGAGTTGGCCGTGTTCTCACTCTGACTCTATCTCAGACTTCACTCTGATTCAGTCTCAGAGTTTGGAATTAAAGGTGTCACTACCGTTGCCTTTAGAGCATTTCATCTGGATCACACAGGCCTCTGAATGTGATCCCTTCATACAGGCCTTTGGATGTGATCCCTTCCTAGCTATCATACAGGCCTATTAATGTGATCCTTTTCTAGAACAGTCATGCTGGTGGATTAAAGATTAAATGTTCTTCTACACTCAGAATCACTGAAGACTGAGTGGGAGGCATCATGTATCTTTGCCAATCACCATTACACTGTTTCCTGAGAGCAGAGTGCATTCTTCTTATACCTAGCCACAAGACAGTTGTCAAAGGAACATAATCTTTATATTATACCATTACCTCCTCCACAGCCAGTACTCAGGTTTCATCAGCTCTATGCCTTTTGTAGCTACAGGATCAACCTCATTTCTGTCATATCTCTTTAGTCTTCTGAGTCTGAAACAATGTCTTTGCCTTCTCTGTTTCTCTTGACTTTGACCTTTTGAAGTTTCCTAGTTTGTCTTTCTGTTCAGTTTTGCTGATATTTCTTCCTGCTTAGATTTGGTCATGAACTTTGACAGGAATACCACAGAGTTAACTTTAGGCTCTCCAAGGAGTCCTATCAGGAGTCTCTAGATGTCAGCTTACTCAATATCAGTAATGTTAATCTAAAAAAAGAATTAGTTGAAGGACATCTGCCAGGCTTAGCCACCAAAATGCGGTCTTTTCTGGAAGACAAGCTTCCAGGAACCCAAGACATCTTGTTCTTGTGAACCTCTTCCTTCTGCTCCATTTGGGGTGATGATTATTGGCCCTGTCATCCTGGATGTATCACTCACTTTCTGCCTAGATCCACACAGCCTTGGCTCCCCTGCTGCTGTTCTTGCTATTTTAGTCTGAGAGATTAATGCATGCTAGGTAGCAATGAGCATCTCCCAGCCACTGCCTACTGGCCACCCAGGCTCTTCTGCATGCCTGTGGTACCCAAGCGAACCAACTCTGACCAACTCTGTGGGCGGGAAGGAAGAAATTGGCAGGATGGCTTGCACTCATCTTTCCTGGGAAAAGACCATCCCAGACCTTCCTTCTCATTTTTGAAACTATCAGATGTTTGCTAAAGACGAGTTTCTGCTGAAGCCATTCAAGGCAGTTCAGTTCCCTGGGCATTTCCTTGCCCTGGGCCTCAGTCCTGTCTATGTTGAAGGAGCAGAGTGTGCAGAAGCGGAGACAAGGGATCAATATCTCATTTCTATATTTAGAACCCCACTGTAATGCAGGCCTGACAAATGCCAATGTCCACTAAGAAAAAGAAGAATGAATGAAAGAATAAAAGAATGAAAAAGAGAGAAAGGATATGTTAAGAAAAATAAGCCAGACTTAGAAAGATATCATATCTTTTCCGTCACATGTAATACATATAAGAAATCAACCCTTTTCCTCTCTCTGTTCCCTGTTTCTGAATTATATGTATATATCTCAGTACTGTGTCCTACATAGTGAGTGTGTGCGTGTGTGTGTGTGTGTGTGTGTGTGTGTATGTGTGTGTGTGTGTGTGTGTGTGTGTGTGTGTGTGTGTGATGTCTATGTGGCATGAAAGTAGAAAGAAGGCCATGAGAGAGGAGGAAGAAATGGAAAATGGGATATGGCTTCTATGAGACATGAAAGCAGAATGCAGCATTAGCTGGGGAAAGGAAGAAGATCAACATGATTGGGCAGGGTATGGAGAAGTGCAAGCGTTGGGGGCAAAGTATATGAAGTGTGTGGAAACTCCATCATGAAGCTCACTAACTTGTATACTATCTTGAAAACTGAGAAAAGAGGGGGAAGGGGAAGAAAGGGGAGGAAAGAGAGGGGAGGAGAGAGGGGAAGAGAGGGGAAGTATAGTGCTCGCCATGGCTTACTGATCCCAGGACTGTTGACATGCCAAAGCCAAAGCCCAGCTTATAGCATTATGCAGAGGCAGGTGGGTTGAACAAGGCTTTACCCCACCGCTTCCTTTAGTTCTGAGCATCCCATGCCCAACATTCCCTCAAGGAAAATAGAGAAGCAAATACAGATTGGAACCATTGCCTGGCAGAGAGCTAGCCCATGCTTTGGGAGAGAGCTGGCTTCTTTTTTATTTAACCCTGGAGTTTGAGGCTACCTTAGAGATAACTTCCTTATGTTGATTGACTGGTTCATGGTCTCAGTTGCTTTTTCTGAAGAGTCTACCTCAGTCCTGTGACAGAAGAGCACTGGGTACATAGAGTTTTAGATTTTGCTAGGTGTCCTTTTCTGTAGAGAGCAGTCATTTCATAAAAGAAAAATAAATGATCCATGACAAGTACAGGGGAAATGACCCAAGGTGACAAAGTAATTGCCCAGGAGTCCACAGAAGTCCCCAGGTCACACAAAGTATCTGTTACACACTCTCAGCTCTTCCTAAGACATGTGCCATGCCTGAGCCCTCTCCCTCTCCCTTCTCTCCTCTCTCTCTTGCTCTTGTTCTCAGTCTCCTTCTCCCTCCTCTTTCTGTCTAATTCTTTCTCTCTTCCTCCCCCCCTGCCTCACTCTCCATCCCTGTCCCCTTCATCCTCACCTTCTCTTTTCTTCCCTGCCCTCTACCCCCTACCCCACCTCTAGGAATCACTTATGTCACCTCTGAGCCTCTGTTTTGATTTCAGATCTGTACAATTACAAGTGTCACGTGACCGGTTGAGGATCAGATAAGACAAGGAGGGTGTCTGATGACTGGCACCTTGCAGTGCCTCACACTGTACTTCATTTCCGCAGCCCTCCCCTAGAGATCAAACCCGGGTTACCACCTAGCCACATTCCTAGCCCCAAACCTTCAAGTGACTCTTCCAAGGATCTCTATTCTCTATTCTTTTTCTTTTCTTGCTACTGCTGCTGCTCCTCCTCCTTTTTTTTTTTTTGAGCCTTTGAATCAGGATCTCAAGCATCCATGAATTCACTGTGTAGTGAAAGACGACCTTGAACTTGTGATCATCCTACTTCTGCCTCACCAGTGCTGGGATTAGGGTCGAACCCTAATTAGACAAGCACTGTACCAACTGAGCAATATCTCCAGATCAACTTTGGAAAACATTTCTTGACTGTTACAGCCCTCCAGTTTCCTGCTTTGAGCTCCACCATCCTATCATTCTTGTTTACTTGCCGTGCTCTTCCCAGCATCATCTGTTAGGCTGTGTCGCCTTTTGAGCTAGACTGGAAGATCCTGAGAACTGGAACCACCCTATATATGTAGGTCTTCTTAGCGTGCCTCCCAGTAGCCCTCCTTGCAAGGTAGATACACAACAGACATTGGCAGGTAGATTGAGAGGTTCTTGATGCCTTTTTTCCTGAGATGTTTTCCCTATAGCTTCTTAAAGTAAGTTTATACTCTGGCATGGATTGAGGATTCGTTTGTACAGCTAGAATGAGCACCAGCCTACCAAGGCAGTGACAGGATCCTCACCCTGTCTCATCAAAGGGTTACAGGGACTTCTCTGCACACTGGCTTTTTCTAAGTTTGTGTGTGTGGAGATTCTCCTTCCCCTCTGGGAACACATGCCCATTCTGTATTTGCCTCTCAACTCTCCCCAACGGGAATTAAACCAGAGCTGTAAGGCTCTGATTAGTGACCTGAACAGCCCCCCTCCCCCAAAAGAGATGGTTGAGCCCCAAAACAATATTTGGCAGTCCTTCACCCTCTGCTGGGAGCCCTTGAGGCTGTGTTTTACAGATGAGGTTTTAAGCTGCATCACCTGAAGTTGGATCCCTGCACTCAGGCAGACATGAGCAGCACGTGGTTTGGGTTGTGTGAAATGGGAGTTTAGTGAGGTTAATCTCCCCTCCACCTTAGGCTAATTATTAAAGAAAGCGTTTGCAGGCCTACAGACTTTCATAATTCATCCTGACTCGTGTTCCTCTGGAGTTGGTCTTCAAAGATCTCCATCTGCAGCAATACGATCATTGCCTGAGGAGTGTGGTAGGACTGAGTCACAGCCTCATACTCCTCCATCTGTGATGGCGTGGGACCCTTGCTAGAAGAATGTGGTGGCACTGAGTCACAGCCTCATACTCCTCCATGTGTGATGATGTGACTCTTGCGAGAGGAATGTGGCGGGGCTGAGTCACAGCCTTGTCCTCCTCCATGTGTGATGACACGAGCATATCTAGAAGAAGAGTGTGCTGGAAGCATCGCGTCACGGCGTAGGTGAACTCAATGCGCTTCATTCAGAAACAAGGCTGTCCTTTCCTTCCTCATTGTGCTGGAGCCAGTTGTCCCAAGTCCTCCCAGGAGCAAGAGGACTACGCCGGCCAGCTGTTCTTAGTTTGCTTTTACTGATAGGACAAAGACACCGTAGCCAGAGCAACTTGGGGGGGGAAGGGTTTATTTGGCTTACTGGTCTCAATCACAGTCCATTATGAAGAGAAAATAGGACAGAAACTCAAGCAAGAACTGCAGCAGAGGCCATGGAGAAAAGCTTACTGGTTTGTTTCTCATGGCTTTTTATATAATTCAGGACCAACCTGCCCAGGGATGGCATGGCCCACCATGAGCCGGGCCCTTCCATATCAATCATTAATCAAGAAAACGCTCCACAGACTTGCCTACAGGCCAATCTGATGGAGCCATTTTCTCAATTTGAAGTTCCACCTTCGCAGATGACTCTAGCTTGTGTCGAGTTGACAATAACCTAACCACCGCACCAGGTGACAGAGTTTGATGCCAATTTCAAAGAACAAACTTCAAAACTTCAGGAAGGAAATAGACAAAGTGCCAGGTGCCCAGAATCTATCACCTTCTTAAAAAAGCCTATCAAGGAAAACGGAATCATTTTTCTCCTTAGAGACCACTTACCTTTGAAATATAGTCAACTATCCTGAAATCTTCCATTTCTACTTTCTGCTTTTTCCTCTCTCTATAGTATCTGTGAATTTGCATTCCTATGACATATGTGTATATTATGCATTTGAAAAATTTATATAAAGAAAGTGAGAACCGTGGCACATAAAACTCTAAAAACATTAAAGATTTACTGCAACGCCTAATTATAGAGGTGAACATACTGATCCAAAGCCAGGCCTGAGGTCTGTTTACAGGAAGCAAATGAGTGTCCCACAAGATGTTGGAGGCAGGCTCAGCCCCTACCCAGTGCCCTCTTCAGCATGACTGGCATAGACATTAGCTAGAACTCAGACAGAGAGATGCTTCCCTCCATATTGGCACAATCCCATTAGCGGTTATGAGAGTCCTATTATTAGAAAACAGCTAGTGCAAGTATTCTCATCTCAAACTCAGGAAATGGAAATGAAATTGAGAGTATTTAAGTTTGCTAAATAGAACGTTGGAATGGATCTGATGTCCCCATCCTCACATTCAAACCAACCGAGAAGGGTAACTGGATGTTTTTGCGGGGGGATCTCTAGCCGAAATACCCATGAAGTTTAAATTCTGTGAATATCCTCTGTGGGACTTTCTCTTTGCCTCTCCTAAACTATTATTCTCGAAGGATCTGAAACTCTTATTTATCCAAATATAAGAGGGAGCTAATAATAATTGTCAAGCTGTGGTGACATTCAGTAAGATAATTCACATTTTTTAAAAATAAAAAGCAATGTGAAAATGCACCCTGAATCACTTAGGCAGCTTACAGATAGCCAGGGATGGTGGGATAAAATTAGCCTGAGATGAAGCAGGAGTTATTTGTTGTTTTGTGGATTCTTTCTCGGGGATGCTGAATTCCAAGGTGAATCTTCTGCCTTTCAGACATTGGAGTCCAGGATGAATTCAGAGACATTTCTAACGTTTAAATAAAAACTGTGTATTATTAAAACGGTATTCTGCATTTATCTCGGAGAGGTAAGCTGCAATGTACTCTGGACCTAGGGTTTAATGACATTCTGATGCTGGTTTAGACTGTAAATACAACAACTTCATCAGCTGACAGAGCTGAAGCCTAATTGTAATACTGTTTGTAAAATGTAGGAAATGCTTTTCATTTATTTCCACTGTTATCCTTTTATATTCTCACTAACAATTATATCTGCAAATATCCTTTAAGCTGATTCAACATACGTGTATCATGACATATGTGCACATGTGTATGTAAGTACAGGCCATCTATATGTGCATACATGCAGGGACCAGAGGCCACTTCAGATGTCATCCCTCAGGCACTGCCCACTTTATTTCTTGGGAGACAGTCTCTTGCTGAACTCGGAGCCCCTTCTGCCTCTGCTTAGCCAGCGTTGGGATTTCAAGTGTGCACGCCTATGCCTAGCTTTTGCACATGGGTGCTAGAGATCAAATTCAGATCCTCATGCTTACACAGCCAACACTTCACCTACTGAGCCATTTCCCTTGAATTGCCCTCATGCAGCCACTCACGGCTCCATCACAGTTTCTATTGCACAGATCAGTGACTGCTATTGTACCTATGGCTTGAGTAGAACAATCTATATTTGGCTCAGCATATCCCCACTCTCAACTCATTAACTATCTCAAACTTGAAAATCCTTTGGAGAGCTTGTACAGCTAGCAGCAACAATGGCTTGTTGGGGAGGAATCATCACCAGCCTACCAGGGCAATTTGAACCGTGAAGGAAGTACCTTTGAAGAAAAGAGGAGCTAGGAGTGGTCGTGCACATCTTTAATCCCTGCATTGGGAAGCTGAGGCGGGACGATCACAGGTTCCAGGACAACCTGAGCTAGAAAGCAATACCCTATCTCCAAGAAGAAGAAAAGAAGGAAAAAAATGGAGAAGATGAAAATATATACAAGAGTTTTGTCTATGTGGGAGAATCCAGCTTCAAGATAATAGCATTTCAACTTTAATCCACGTGGCAGTCACTACTTATCCACCCCGGGGAAGTCAATGTTTGTACTCGTTGCTTCCTCATTGCTGTGACAAAGTATCTGAATACAATAACTCAAAGAGGAAAGGGTTTCTTTGGCTCCACAGTTTGAGAGTACAGTCCATTATGGCAAGGAAGTCATGGCGGCAGGAGCAAGAAGCAGGAACACGTTGCATCAGCAATCAGGAAGCAGAAACGAATCCTAGTGCTCAGCTACTTTCATTATCAAACTTGGGAGCCCAACTTGTTTCCCAAGCCAGGTCCAGCCACCCGTCCTCAATAAGCCAATTAATAGCTGAAAACAGAAAAGGTAGCGTTTTGGTTTTTTTTCAATGTGGCCATGTTTGAAAGAGGGACAAAGAGCTCCAGTCTCCAGTGATCTAACTTGCCCAAGCCCATCTTGAGCCCTGAAACAAGATTAAAGTGTAAAAAGAGGGCCCAAGCTGTGCACATTTCATCAGTCACAATCAAGGTGTGGTGCTGCCCATCCTTGACTCATCATTGTGGATGCTTGCTTCCCTATCATTCTGGAAGGTGGTCAGACAAGTTGGTAGAACTGTGTGAGATCTGGTTTCAGTGAGACAACTTCTGCCGTTGGGTGGTGTGGGTGGGGGGACATTTTCCTTCTCCCGGCATAAGATTCCTGTGGAAATTTCCATTTCTTTGGGATCCATTGTCTCAATAGCCTGATAGTCAGATTGAGAGACACAAGTCTCTCTTTAAAGAGTTTTCATTTCTGCCAGGCCTGTTACAGTTTGTCTCCTAAATCCAGTCAAATGGATAACAAAGATTAACCGTTGTGTGTAATGAGAGTTTAAGGGATAATAGATGACTTAAGATACTACTGGAATCTTTAATTCTACACAGGAATCTTGACGGGTTAAAGGAGGCTTTCTTGGAGTATGTCAGCCTGCTCTGAAGAAATCTGGCAGCCTGCTGAGTGTGCTCCAGAGAATAAGAGATGTAGGCCTAGGGGTGCCATGCCTACTTGAAGGTGGGCTCAATATCTTCAGCAAGTGAAATTTTATCATTGCAGAAGGATAATTTTACCTCACTTGGCCCCCCCAGGAATATGAAAGGGCAGGTTTTAGCTTATTATGAAGAAACATAGTAAGGGCTAAGGAGAGGAGGGGGTGGTCATTGATGTTTTGCCCTCAGTGGTAGAGAAACGTAAGCATAATAGAGAAGGAGAAGCCAATTCTTCCAGGGGGTAGGGCTAAGAAATGCATGGGGTGCTCCCGGCTCAGGGAGCTGTGATTATAACTATTATAATGTGGCATTTGTGCCCTGGACATAACATGATCTCCACATGTCATTTTAGATCAGATTACCTTGGCCTGTAGCCATGGCAACTAATTGAGCAGAACAATACAGAAGTAGCCAAGACTACGGTTACGACAACAGTAATGGAGCTATTGACACCCCCTAGATAGGGAGAATCACAGGACCCTTACCTAAGATTGTAGCCAGTATTCTTTTCTGCCCTCCATTATCTTCAAGGGATCACGAGAGATGCTAGAGTGTATAGGACATGGAAGGGGTACTCCAGGATGACGCAGCTTTGGTTAGGTCAGCATTCATGATAAGGAGATGCAGCTGTTTGGGGTCACCTGTGATCCTTCCTGTAACCTCTCATACCTGTTCTATAAGTAATCCAAGTTGAGCTTGGATGGAGTTAGTTGTACTTTGGTTTGTCTCACTGTGTGAAATCTGGGGTGAGTATACATCTGTCCATGTCTCCCCAGGAGAAGTTAGCACAATGGCAACAGAACATACAGGCTAAATTCCTATCCAGATCTTCCTTTCCTCATGCTAAAATAGCAGATACAGACTAGCTCCGAGATCACTGATCTTTATTGTCTTTGAAAATGTCGAGCCTCCCCCATTATCCCTGCAGCTAAATGAGCCTCACATGAAACGCCATCATGAGAAGAATATGAGAGGCATCTGACTCCGGAATCAGGAACCAGAAGTCTTGAGTTGTCTCTGCTACTGTAGACTTCCCTCTGACTCTTCTTCTCCTTGGGTGCCTCTAAGAATCTCTGCAGAATCTGAGAATTATAGTTAAAAACCCCAGGGTTAAGGCTTCCTAATCCTTCTATCCAAGCCCATGTTATGGTTGCCATATAATTCTATGACTCTTTAACCAGATTAATAAACACTGAGATTCACTTCAGATTTGGGGCTTACAGAAAGGGAATTAGCATGGATTATGCTTATGAACTTCAGAGCCAAAAAATCACAGGTTCAAGTCTCAGCTGTTAGCTTGTTAGTTTTGCAACATGGGACAGTTTGTTTAGCCTCTCTAAGCCTTGGGCTGTAGATCCAGAGCAAATATCCCCAGTACATGGAATTTGGGGAGGATTAAAATGATCATCTATCAAAAGCCTGTGTTATGTTTGAGATGTGAGGCAGGCACTGGAAAGGGTGTCTTTGCCATTAATTAAAAAGACAAGATTAAATGGAACAAAATAGTTTCTGAGGCGTGGTGACAATTTCTTATTGTTGCTAGTGAAACATAGAAGATAAAGACTTATAATTACTTTACAAGCTTTGGAAAAACATCGGTCCATCAAGGGGAAGAAATCTGATGACTTTGATATCCATTCCCAGTGTTTCCTCCCGACTCTTCCATGTGGCTTTAAACCAGATCTGTAGCCAATGAGGATCTTTCCTGTTAGTAAGTGCTGTCTGAGATCATCTTTTTTGCACCCACAACCAAAGCCTAACCTTTCTTGTACACATGTATAGTGTTTGAAAAAACAAAAAACAAAACAAACAAACAAACAAAAAAGAAAAAAAACCAGAGCATGCCCTCTGTTCAGAGAACTCACAGGTAACTCAGAAGCTTGCTGCCATATATAAAGTCTGCAGAGCATCCTTCTGAATTGTGGTTCTATGTAGCAGCATGACTGATTTATTGGTTACGTAGTACAGCCTATTCATCAAGAAAATTAACAGGCAGCAAGAACTGCTTTGTAAGATTTGAGGGCAAGGAAAACATAGGGAAATGGGTCAAAGACTAGGGGTTTTAAGTGAGTTTTCCCTGGGGCTTTGGAGGAGGCAATAGGCAAACAACCCCACTTTATCTTCCCATAAGTTCTTAAAGAAGGTATGTGCACAGATATAGGTCAGGGAAACCTACCCATGGACAATGCCAGAGGTAAATGTGCTGTGGGCTTTAGGTACTCCCTGAAAGCTATTTACTGACTGGTTACTAGGCGACAGCATGACTCATTGCCAGCTTCCCCTCTGTGGCCAGCAGACTGTCATTTATCACTTAGCACACTGGATCAAGACTGATAGAATCTTTAGAAAAAAATATGGAGTGCTCTATTTTAGTAAGGAGGCACTAAACTGAGGAAATAAAATGATCCCCAAAGATGAGGTCTTCCGAGAGCACATCCCAACACATGTCCTGTAGGTGCTAACAGCTCAGGGATTTACCATGGTGGGGAGATGGGTACGAGAGAAAAATACAGAAACTTATTGATTAAAAAGCTGTGCACAGCCATATTGGAACCATCGAGCATGGTGAATCCTGTGCCCTCCCTGTGGGTTTTTATGCCACTTTCTGAATGAATATATTTATGTTACAAGCCAGTGATTCTGATCTCTGTGGTTGAAGACATTCCTTTAGTAAATCTTTTATAAAGAATCAAATAACTGAATAAATCAGGGCGCACTCCAACTCATCAGATCTTCCAAAAGAACCTACAAATTAAACTCACATTCTAAGATACATTAGAAAGCTCTGTGGAATGAGTCAATACAGAGGACCCAGGCAAGTTACCCATCAACACATGGGCAGCATCCTTCACCCACAATTACTGGGTTAAAAAATAATGGTTTCATGCATTGCCACAACAACTCCAGTATTGTCACAACAACTCCAGTATTGTCAGAAACAAGCTTATCATATAAACATTATCTGATAGGGCAAGAGAAATTATTAAATACAAAAAAAGGGGAAATAATGCCTGTAGTGCTATCTCTGTGAGTATGAGAATGAACATTTTCAGTGGCTCACAAGCCACTGCGGTGGGAACCCATGAAGGGTGATGTTCTGGATATGTTTAACAAGACTTATGGTGTCTAAGGCACACTAGTCTGCCTTAACTCTGCCTAGGCACGAAAATAGCAAGATGCACATGATTGGAATATGCTGGAAATGTTCCCTGAAAGAACTGTTGATATTCCATGTTCATTGGGAAGAGAGGTAACTCAAGAAACAGCACAGAGTTTGTATATTGGTCAGGATTCTCTATAGGAACAATACTGATAGGATGAACATATGTTTAAAGAGGATGTGTTAGAATGGTTTACACAGCAGTCTGGGTAGTCCAACAGGGACTGTGTGCATACTGCAGAGGATAAGAACACAGTGGATACTAAGTTCACAAGGATGATTGCTTCCGCCATCCTAGAGTGGTGCTGAAGGTCTGAAGGATTCCCAGAGAGACACTCAGTTTTAGTCCACATGGAAGTTCAGATGGTGGCAGCAGGTACAGGGTAGATGAACTTGGCAGCAAGATGCCCAGGCTCCGTATAGAAGTCACAGAGTAAAGACTGACATGAGCTGGGACAGTCTGCCATTTTGCACACACCAGTCTGAGACATGGTACCTTGAAGTGTGCATCAGACCCAATCTACAACCTGCAGCCCTGCTCAAACCCAGGGAAGGAGGAGGAAAGCCCAGTAGGTTCAGCTCTTTATTGTCTCCACCCTTTGGGAGAAGGGCTTGGAAATGGTGTTAAGATGATTTATGAAAAGAAAGCCACCTGAATTTATAGGCTAAGATTTACATCTGCTCTGGAAGTATAAATCTCTTGATCCTGTTTTTATGCAGAAAGAACACACTTCTGAAGAAGATGACTTGGGTTCAGAGTTTTCACCAACAACTACCAAGTTTCTTACCCCTGCTGGCCTCATGGTCTTCCTCTGTGCAGGCAAGACCCAGGATCTTCTCCGGTGCTTGCAACAGCCCAGGGAACTCAGCCTGTCATCTGTACCTTGGTCACAGAGCAAAGGCTCAGTCATTATGATGAATTAATCTAAATGTGCACAATCTTTATTCTAAATGCAAAAGAAAGATCTATTCCAAAAAAATAATGTTTTTATAGCTAGCCATCTTGATCTGTTTTCTGTTGCTGTGACAAAATATCACAGGCTGGGTATTTAATGGAGAAGAAAGGCTGATTCAGCAGACTGTTCTGAATGCTAGGAGTCTGAGAGCATGGTACTCACATCTGGTCAACACACTCTTACCACATCCTAACTCAGCAGACACCTTGACCAGAAAAGCCAGTGAGTCAACCCAGATCTCTCTTGCCTTCTTACAGAACCCTACTCTGTAATCTCATTCAATCCTTATTACTTACCTCCAAAATCCCATTAGCATATGAATTTGGAATTGAATTTTTCAGCACTGAACTTTCCCACCATGGTAATAACCCCAGCTAATATTGATTTTCTTTCATAGTAGCCTTAAGAAGTAAACAAATAAAAATCTCCTTTTTCCTTAGGTCTCTAGATGATCACTAAATTGCTTGGGAAACAAAACACCTTCAGGGACCTATTGCTTAGAGAAAGGAATGTTTTCTGGATCTTAAAAGGCTAACTGCTGGGAGCTCGGCAGGGAGCACAGGCCTTCCGGGAGGAGCGGGAGGAGCCGTAGGGAGTTGGGGAGGAAGCCAGTTGACTTCTTTCTCCCTTGAAGAGAGAGCAGGAGGGGGTTCTGCTGCTGAAAGACTCAACGGACTCAGACTCCTCGGAGTCAGAACGCATCACAGGTTAACAAGGTAACAGAGAATGACTTCTTTTTATTGTTTAAACTTAGCAAGTGTATGTGGGTGTATGTGAACATCTGTGTATATGTGCTCACCCACAGGAGAAGGCCAGGGGTTGATAACAGGTGTCTTCCTCAGACACTCTTCATCTTATTTTTTGAGACTGGGTATTTCACTGAATCCTGGTGCTCATCAAATGGCTAACTGGCTGTCAAGTGAGCCACCGAAATTCATTGTCTCTGCCCAACCCCCACCATTGAGGTTAGAGGCATACATCACCACACCCATCATACAGGAGAACTGAGAGTCCCAACCCGGGTCCTCATGCTTATGCACCAAGCACCTTCTCTGTTGAGCTGTCTCTCCAGCCTTGAGACCCATTTCCTTATAAATAACAAACCCTGGAGTGCTCTGACGTAGCCCACAGAACTCTGTGAAAATCAACTGCTTGACTACTTAAGTAGATGTCTCTAGACTTTAGTCCCTAAGAGGAGAGGTGCAAGTATGTTTGCATTGCTGACAGTAGGCAGGGCACTGTGACGTGATAGGAAGTTCTTGCTGCAGAGGGTTTGACATCCCAAGCACTTGTGTGTCTTTTACAGAGTAGTTCCCCTTCTCGGGGACACTGCGCAAGCAGCGGCTAGTAGCAGCTGCCCTTCCACACCACATCTTTCCCTCTCTGTCCTGTGCACCAGAGTCAATCTCTCCTCCGTGCATTGTGCACTTGGCGCCCACCTTGTACTCTTGTGCTTTGCAGCTGTTACTAAGGAAAACAGAAGCGCTTGAGAGCACAACGGAGGGTCTGAAAACCAAGATGGCCACCAAGTGACTCCAGGGGGGGTGGCCAATACAGCAGCTGAACAAGGTGTGACCATCCAGGTTTGACAGGCAGACAGCAGGAACCTCTACAACACTACTCAGGAAAGTACATGGTTTACAAAATGTGGTGTTAACTTCTGGAATTTTCTAGCTAGTTTTCAGACCATGGTTGACCACAAGGAACTAAAAACATAGAATGGAAAGTTTACATGGGTGCAGCTGCTAGGCTATTACTATGTTTATAATTCCTGAGTTTAAGTTAGTTAGTGAGGCTACTTAAGTGGGACCTTCAGGTTGACACCAGTTTTCAGAAAGACCAGGTTATCTGTATTCCGGTCTGGAACTTCCAGCCATGTCCACTGACATGTGGGAAGGGTGCTGAGGGATGGAGATCGAACTCTAAAAAAACTGCCAAAGAGCAGGTGGATGAGTTGCTGTGGAAGAAGGTGGGGAAGTGTGGTCATGGGAAGAGGAAGCAGGTGATTGCTCATATATGTCCTATGGATGTTTGCCTGCTTTCTTTCATTGTTGTTATAGGGTGTGTGAGTGTGTGTGTGTGTGTGTGTGTGTGTGTGTGTGTGTGTGTGAAATGTGATGCAAGTATACATATGTGTTTATGTGGAGGTCAGAAGCTAACTTCTGATGTCTTCCAAAATTGCTCCCCACCTTGTTTATGAGATAAATTCTCTCATCCAGACTGGATCATCAGTTTTACTAGACTAGCTGGCCACTGGGCCTCAGGCATCCTCCTTTCTCTACCTCTCAATGCTTGTATTTCAAACATACACCACTCACATGACATCTTCTATGGTTTATGGGGTTTGAACTTGGGTCCTTGTGCTTGTATGGCAAGCACGTTACTAACTGGGAATATACCCAGGCCCTTGGCACTGTATTGATTGAATACAGTCTCTGCAGCCCCTTGGCATTTTACTGATTGAGCCATCTCCTCAGAACTACAATCATGCAAGCTATTGGTTTACCAGTGCCACCTGCAGCTGTCAGAAGCATCTGCAAAATGGTCTCAGCTTACCCATAGGCGTTGTCCTTCCTCAAGATTCTGACCTCAGACCCAGGACTAGCACTGGCTAGACCCCTGATGGTCTCCTGCCATGGCAAAGTTATCCTCCAACAAAAAAGCGATTGTTTTTCCAGTTCTTACCAACCTCTCTACAAAGCACTGAAAGGGCTAGAAGTGGTTCCGTTGGTAGAGAGCTTGCTTAGCACATGTAAATCCCCATGTTCCTCTACAGCACCATGTAAGCCAGGTGTGGCAGAGCATGCCTGTCACCCCAGTCCTCAGAAGGTAGAGGCAAGATGAACAGAAATTCATGTTCCTCCTGGCCTAGGTAGCCAGTGGAAGCTAGCTTGGAACACATGAGACATCTTGACTCGAATGAAGAAGGAAAGAAAAAAAAAAGAAGGAGAAGGAAGGAAGACAGGAAGAAAGGGACGGAGGGAAGAAAAGAAAGAAGGAAGGAAGGAAAGAAGGAAGGAAGGAAGGAAGAAAAGAAGGAAGGAAGGAAGGAAAGGAGGGAGGGAAGAAGGAAGGGAGGGACAAAGGAAAAGAGAAAAGAAACTGAGCTCTCTGTGGACAATCAGTCCTGATTGTGTGTGAGAGAGCATTGAAGCTCTGTGAAGGGGAGATCCATTCTGAATTTCAGCGCCTTTAGGCATCCAAACACAAAGAGCAGTGATTGTCTGATATCCGACCCCCCCCCCATCAATTCCCACTTACTCCTTTATTCCTTGTTTTCCTTATGTTAATGTATTCCATCTTACCGTTGTAATAAGGAACCCAAGCTGTGTGTCTCGGGGTCATTATCTCACTCCTTGGGAAGTTCAAGCCCCCCTCCTTTGACCTTATGCTTCCTAATACCACCCAAGGTGTACCATAATTGCCCACAAACGTGCATTTCATCATGTCTTATTGCTCAAATGAAACCCCTTCCCCATAGGCGAGAAGAGCAGAAGAGCTGGGTAACCAGCTCTGCTATTTGCATCAGCGCTTGTCCTTGGGAAATGCTGAATCTTGGCACAGAAAGAAAGTGTAAAAATGATAAATTTGTCACCTAATCTAGACCACTGCACTCCCAAGACAGCAGCACTTTACATTAGTGGAGATTAGGATGTAACTTTTTTAATTTGGAGCCTCATTACACAGTATAAATAAAAACAGAGCCCTGGCTATATCATCTTTAATTGCTTCTAGGCAGAATGCTGATTAGCTACCAAAGCCTTGGCCATGCGCTTCTGAGGACCCAGCAGAGCTGTCCCTTGCTTTACAAGCAAAGTCAGAAAAGATATGTGGGTGTCATTACCACAGGGTGGAAATCAGGGCTCTGCAGTTCTCCCACTTCACATGGTCACCATGTCTGAGCAGGAAGGATGATGGGGCGAGAGAAGTAGCTCTGCCATTACTAGCGCTCCCTGATCTTGCAAGGGACCGGAATTCAGTTCCCAGCACCCACATCAGGCAGTTCACAACTGCCTGTAACTGCAGCTCCAGGGGCTTCAACTCTCTTCTGCAAACCAGGGTACCAGCACACATGTGATGTGTACTCACAGAGACACGTAAATAAAAACACATCTTTTAAAAATATGACACATCGTCACTGTGGTGCATTCGCATGTGAAGCAAGCAAAGTGGCGGCGTACTTCCACCCTGTGAACGGAAGGAATCTCCCTTGCACAATAGCCTGACATCAGAAACACAGCACCTACACAAAAACCTGGATGTGGCCAAGCCTACCTATAATCCCAGCACGGGGGGCAGGGGAATTCCTGGGACTGGCTAGCCAGCAAGTCTAGTTCAATCAGTGGGCTCCATGTTCCATGAGAGACCCTGTATACAAAAACAAAGTCAGTAGGATCTGAGGAATACCATCTGAAGTTGTTCTCTGGTCTTCGAATACACTAGCATACATATGTGCTCACACATACAAAAATGCACATATGAACACATATATACACTACACATGAAAGAGAAAGAGAGAATAACTGCAGAGTTTGTCCCCAGCCTGGCAGCGACCCAGCAAGAGACACCGACACTGGATGCTGGCATCACCGATTCCTTAGTGTCCTGTTTAAAATGACTGATCGATACCAAATGAGCAGAAACCGGTATGGGCATGTTACAGACGGTGTCCCATGAATAAATAACTCCGATAATGGCACTCGTCTTACTATTCATCTCATCTATAATTTAACAGGAATAATGCCCATTAAAAGAATACCTAGGATGATTGCTGCCAAAATAAAGAGTTAATTGGTTTCTATCTTCTGGGAAGTCTCTTGAATAAGACAGGGAAGGAAAGTGGCCATGAAGGGTAACACGGAGTACATCAGGGCACCTGGGCTGCCCCAGTCTATAGCGGTGCTCTCCTTCAATGGCTTGTTCAAAGCAGCTCCTAGCTCCAACTCGTACACCTCAGTGGAAGCTTTCAGAGAGCACATTTCCATTTTCACAGATATCAAATCAGTATCATGGAACAATAGTATTCACTGCTTTAAATATATTAATTAGGTGAGTGTTAAGCACTGGAGAGTATAAATAAATTCCTCCTGGGATTGAAAAGGCTCTGTGATATAGATGAAGGCCTCTGTTCCAAGGTTCCATTTTTTTTTCCTCCTGGTTAGTTCAGGCTTCAATTACAAGGGGTGCTGGTGTGTCAGTCATACAAGACTTGGGGTGGCCAAATGAATGAGGGAAATGAGGACAAAGTCGAGGGGCGGAGCTGCAGCAAGATTGTTCTAGAAGAGGTAGCTAACTAAAAGTCATATAGGCTTGGGTCAGGGGGCACAAGAGAAAGTTCTATCCACAGCAGAGGGAGGGAATGGAGGGAGGTTGGGAGGGAGGCGGGAATGGAGGGAGAGAGGGAGGGAGGGAAGGAGATAGAAGCACTGAAGAAGGAACAGGAGAGGGGGGGATGGGAAGAGGGCAGGGAACCGGAGACAAGGGAGGGAAAGAGGAAGGAAGGGATGAAAGAAAATAAGAAAGGAAGGAAGGAAGGAGGAGAAAGGGGATCAAAGGAGGGAGGGGGGATTAAAGCCCAAAGTACTTATGAAGAAGGCATTCCTGCTGTAAAGCTGATGATGTCAGGCATGAGGTTACAAGGTTCCAAACAAACCTCACGCCACAATCTCTGCCTATACACTCCCAGCACAACTCAGCTGTTTCTGAACTTTGAAGAGACAATGCTAGTCACAGACTGTGCATTTGAGCTAAAGAGCCCATGGCAGGAATTTGTTTGAAAGGATGGCATCTCCTGTCAGAGCATCAACTGCCTCCACTTCAGATCTGTCTGAACTCACTGTATCAGCACGGGTAAGGCTGTGGGGTGCAGAAATCACTCTTGAGCTTTGTCAACTACACAGACTTATTTTGGGGAAATAACGCCTTTCAAGCAATGTCTGTGCTTGCATTGAATTCGTAATTGCCATATAAAATAAACTTGAGTGTGTCCCTAATGTCCTCAAGAGATGCCTAAGTACCATTTGTCGGTATTTATGACCTGCAATCAAACATGAGTTGAGCCCATAAATCATTACCCTGAATATAATATTTTTGTTTCATGAAAGTCTGAGCTTTCAACCCCAAAGCAACAAATCAGTCCTCTCCTTATTGGGCCTGTCACAGCCCCGTCCTGAGGACGGCCACATTTATTACCGTTGTCAGCCGCCTTGTGTGGAGGGTGTGAATATAGATTGAAAAGTAGTGTTTTGCAGGACTGGCCCAGGCAGCAGAGGTAACAAAAGATGGGGACTTTCACCCCAGGGTCACGGGTTTGATGGTCTGTGGACTGATGTGGTGATCAAGTTTCCAAGGCCCCAAGAATCTGGCTGTTAACTGTCACTGTTGCTGCTAGGCCGGACACAGGGTAAAGCACTCAGAGGAGCTGCAAGCTGAACTCTGAGCCTTACCCCTGACCTCTGAGTCACTCTGGGCTTCTCCATGGACAGGACGCTTTCCCTAGCATCTGCACTATTATCTTTTGAGGGTCCTTCAGGATGCCAGAGACCAGGAGACATTTACCAGCTAATGGAGGAGGGAAGTTTTCACCATTCTCCAGGGCCTTGCCTTTGACAGACTGGAAAAAACCCTAAAACTACTTCTTCTAAATAAGAAACTTCTTCCATAGCTCTCACAGAGTGCCAGAAGATCAGGGCCTTCAAGGAGTAATACTGTTGAAAGATAGATAAAGCCAGATGTGCAAAGGGACATCTGTCCCAGAGACAGAGGAAAGTGCTGGATAGGGTAAGACTTCTCTCAGATCACAGTCATCTGAGTGTGTCTATCCTCAGGATGCCTGTAAGATCCGGACAAAGTCCCAGACACTCCATCTTAGATGTAGATGAAGGATGAGGACCTGTATTTTCACCTTACTCACTCCCCAGGAACTCTTACACGAGCATAAGGCCTGCTGGACAACTGCCCATGGTGGACTTTACTCTCCAACGTACACAACATCGTAAGAGAGGCACAGAGAACATAGGACTTGCCCTCATCGCACACATACATGAGTGCCTGTGGTGTGTGTGTGTCTGTGTGTGTCTGCACGCACTCACTCATGTGTATATATGTACCAATGCGTGTGGAGACCAGAGGACAACCTCAGATGCCTCAGATCCACAGGCACCATCTACCTTTGGTTTTGCTTAACTGGTTTTAGAAAAGGGAATTCTCACTGGCCCAGAATTTACCAGTTTGGCTAGGCCAGCCATGATCAACAAGCCTATGGATTCTCCAGTCTTTGCCTTCCCAGAGCTGGGATGACAAGCATGGGCTGCCACACCCAGCTTTTTCACTTGAGTGCTAGGGTTTAAACTCAGGCCCTCTGCTTGAACAGCAGGCACTCTGCATCTCTCCAGATGCCCATTCATTTTATCCTTCTCTTGCTAACCTGAATGTTCCTTAGAATAACATGGCTAAGGAATTCACTCCCTTTTTCTCGGGTTCGAAGGTATTTTGCGAACACTGGTTTTAAAGTCCCAAGTGAGCCAGAAAGCAATCCACACCAAACACTGGAGCTGGAAAGTTTTCCTTTCTTTCTTTCTTGGTCCTAGAATGTGGTCTAAACCATCATATATGTTGCACTCTGCCCAAGGCTGAATTAACTCTAGCTTAAAAGTGTCAGACACCATTGACATTCTTATAAAACAAAGTGCTAGCATCCTACTCACTTGGCTTTCCCAAAGTGCATGAGCTTCACGTTTCCCCTGAGGAAGTAGAGATAAGAGTATTGGTGTCTAAGGAAGGTTGGATTGGAGAAGGGAAAGCTAAATTGCTTCTGGTTTTTGTGTAACTACAGAGCAAAGTCATTAGCTTCTCCATGCCTCAGTTTCCCTATCATAATAGAAGACGTATGGCTTCGCAGGGCTATGTCAGGGATTGAAGCAAAGTAGATAGATGACAAGCAAGAAGCATAGGCTAGTTCCTGGCTTTGATACTTCTTCAAACACGTCTTGATTAGGGAGCTGTGTTTTGCTCAGGCTGAGCTAAACATGAATGGTGGAGAATCTGGGCATCATTCAGAAAGAACGGTGAAGATGATTCAGTGTCTTGGAAATGAACTTTGTGAGGAAAGATAAGACAAAATGGAAGCATTTGGGTGATAGAAGCTGACTGTGAAGCTGAGGCATAGCCAGCAGTAAACAGCATTCGAATGCAGTCAGGTCATTTTCAGGTGACAGGTTTTATGTATCTGATCACACTAACGAGGAGAATTGAGAGTCAAGAGATATTCCCCAGCCACACAGCCAGCTAACCTACCATATCACAAAGCAAGACATGAGTGCCAGCCATCTTACCCAGCCAGCTCGTGGTGAGAAAGAGCTGAGGAGAAGACATCAGGGTGCTCTGTATAGTGCCTCCTCCAGCATTTGCATTTAATAGGTCCACAGCTACCTTTTTGAACGTGTGTACACGAGGACATGAAGACTGGTGCTTATGCATGTGGAGGCCAGAGGTCAACCTCAGACACTATCCACGTTATTTTGAAACAGCCTCTCATTGGTCTGGAGCTCTCGGATTAAACTAAGTCAACTGGCAGTAAGGGATCTTCCTGGCTCAGCCTCCCCAGTGCTGGGATTACAAGTGAAGGTTACCACGCTGGATTTTGCATGGATTCTGGGGACAAACTCAGGCACTTGTGCTTACAAGGCAAACGGCTCTAAAGTCTTCTCCACAGAGCCAAGGCAACAGTTACTGTGATTACAGAGCTCTACCATTGACTGGGGTTGAGACATTGTGCTAGTGAGGGGCCTGTCTATTAGGCCACCCCTCCTAAGCTTAATGGAAGCAGTCTGTTACGAAGCCAACAAATACCGAACAGAAATGGGCTGTTCAGAGAAGTAGCTCTAGTATAGACCGGGAAGGCAGCTCTCATAAGGCTTTTCAGGCCAGTGTGTTCCCAGAGACTCAGCCATAGCCGCTGGTGGTCATGAAGTATTGTCTTATTTCTTTAACTTCTTTAAGCTCTTATGAAAAATGTAATAATTTATTAACTAACATCTTCGTGTGAATATTATCAAATTTACATTGACATAGCTTGTTACACACATTTATACACGTGAATATTTACATATGTATTTGATATTTGCTAGAATATTCTTCAAGAAGCATGCAGACAAAAGCACTCTATGAATCAACCAAACAAACAAAACTCCTATGTAAACAAACTGCAAGGTCTTCGAGTCTGGGGTTTCTGCTCCTTCTTCCTTCCTATTCTGTCACTATGGTGTGTGTGGAGTCCTGGATCAGATTTCCATGAAATGAAAGAAGCAGCAGAAGTGATTGTTCTCAACCTTAAGATTGTTTAGAAAGTGAAGAGACAGCAGACTCTTAGCTAACCAAACTCTGCAAGGAACAGTCTCCCAAATTCAAGCTGCTTTCCCAATGAGCCTGAAAGCCAACAAGAAGAGGGGCACTGGAGACACTGGGGTGCCTGTAACCAAAGAAGTCTAGAGCAGCTTATCAGCCTAGGGTGCAGCACACTCTCAACACTCCAGTAACCTCATTTTAAATCTATGTCAAGAAACCAGCCTCTCTTCTGAGGCCTCGGCAGCAAATGCAAAGAAAGGCGATGAGAACAGAAAGCCCCATGCACTCCGGATCCCCCCTTCTGCTCCTACGGTCCCACAAGCAAGACCACTGCTGTGTCTGTGTAGCACCAACGCAAAGGTCTACTCCTTTAATCCATTCAGTCAACTTGGAAGTTCAGACGGAAGTGGCACTTTGAATTCGTCCATAAATTAAGTCAAAATGTTCAAACACATGTATATGCTCTGCTGAGGCTGGCGTCATAATAGACTAATGTCAAGACAAGGTCCCCTGTCTGTTCGCTTCTAGTACATGTTGGTGCCAATAATTGCTGTGGTTGCTGTAATCGTGATTTTCACAGCTTAAACGTTACTTGAGTATCATCTTATCTGCTAACTAGCATTCTATACTGCAGGCTGACATCTCACAGAGCAGACTCGGAGTGCTTTGGAGGTACCTGTCATCTCTTGGGAAGGCCAGGGAAAGGAAGGTGGTGTGTCGCAGAAGACATTCTTAGCAAATTTAAGATGTAAACCATAAAAAAAAAAAAAGGAATCCATATGGTGCATACAACATCTCTCAGATGAAAACCAAGGCTTCTCAGGGAAGGAGTCTTGGGGGATTCTGAAGTCAAATTGTAAGGAACAAATGTTCTATTTTAATTTTGGCCTTAAAACTTCCTCTCCTGGAATGGTCTCAATCTCACAAGCTCTGCTCAACAGCATCCTCTGAGCTCAAAACTCCTGTTGTTTTCTGGTTTGCTTTCTGTAAGAGGAACAAAATCTTCAGAGCTCTACAGGAGAGTTGCAGCCCCTCCCACCTGAGTCAGGAAACCTGTGAGATCCCAGAACTGAATGTCCACAAAGGCCACGAGCAGACAAAATTCCCCAGGAGAACTCCGCCGTACTGTTTTCCCTATTCCTTACTTCTCCAGAACCGTCTTCTCAGAGGTGCTTCCTAGTGTTGCCTCAGCCCAGACAGACCCCACGCCCTCCCATCCCAGACACCTGCCTCACCACGCAGAGGAGCTTCTTCTGCAACCCTAAGGGGACATGTGGCCTTTTCACCGAGAAGCTTACACTTCCCTAGTGCCTGCTTGCCCAGGCCAGGAAGGGCATGCCATGGAAGGCTCCATCCAGCCAAGATGTCCTGTCCATCTTTATTATCACAGGCAGTGTGGTGGCAGCACTGAATTAATGGTCAGCATGGCTCCCAATTAAACTCCCCGCTGAAAATGGATTTATGCTTCGTCTGTTTCAAAACACAGTGGACTGCAACTTATCATTTAAGTTGTCAACCGGGAAGTACTTTCCATTTTTAGTGTAAGGAGTTCAGAAGCCATTAATTCATTTTGTTTAAGATGTAATGACTGAAATGAATTAGTTTCTTATGCCTTTCTTCCTTCCTTTTCCTTTTTCTTTTTTCTTTTCTTCTTTCTTTCTTTCTTCCTTTCTTTCTCTCTCTCTCTCTCTCTTTCCCTTGCTTCCTTCCTTCCTTCCTTCCTTCCTTCCTTCCTTCCTTCTTCCCTCCCTCTCTCCCTCCTTTTCTTCCATACTTCCTGAGAGAGGAAAAAATAATCTGGTTCAGATGTCTTTGGGATACACTGAATCATTTAGAAGCAGATTTCCAGGGTTGACCTATCGAGTGGCAGTGCACTTTTAGTGCATTTCATGTGGAAAAACTCTGGTGAAAAGAGAACACATACTTTCAGGCTATCCTCAAGATCATGGGTTGGAAATTTTAGGCAGAATCCAAGCTTTTAGGGCTGATTTCTTCCCCTAAAAGAAAAACATGACTTTCTATTTTTAAGGATTAGAGGCATGCATTTTTAACAGTCTTGGACATGAAATCAAATTCATGCTGAGGATTTGATGATGTCAGCACAAATAAATCAATTACTTTTGGAATACAATTTCTATTACATACCTGTGGTTTAAAATTGTAAAGAGAAGGCACGATGTGGAAAGGGGTGGTATGTTCCACAGGGACATGCTGACAAGCCAGGCTCAAGTCTGGGGATAGTCTTTGTGGATGCTAAATGAGAGTTGTGGGGACTCAAGAGATGGCTTCATGCTCCACGGTTAAGAGCACTTATTACTCTTGCAGAGGATTCAGGTTCAGTTCCAAGCATCCACATGGCACCTACAGCCATCTGTAACTCCAGTTTGAGGGGATTTAATGCCCTCTTCTGACCTTTGAGAGTCCCAGCATGGGTGTGACACACATACATGCACTCAGGGACAGCTATAAACATACAGAGATAGATAGATAGATAGATAGATAGATAGATAGATAGATAGATAGATAGATGATAGATTTTTTTAAAAGGAGAAAAATGAGCCAGGTTGTCACGGCACATGCCTTTAATCCCAGAACCCAGGAGGCAAGGGCAAGTGAATCTCTGTGAGTTTGAGGCCAGCCTGGTCTACAGAGTGAGTTCCAGGACAGCCAGAGTTACAACAGAGAAACCCTGTCTTGAAAAAAAAAAAAAAAAAAACCAATCATCATCATCATCATCACCATCATCTTAATAACCTTAATAAAAGGAGAAAATTGAAAGGAAGAAGACAACAGTAAAGTGGGAGTCTGCCTCTGGCCACTCCAGTGTCCACCATCTTCAGGAGGATCTGTTCCTTCACCATCTTCCAATCTTATTTGTTGCTTTGTTATGGGAAGTCCTAGCTTAAGTCTTGCTTTGTTTGCAATGAGCACCTTTTAGTTTCCTTATCTCACTTTGATAGCTTTTCCTTTTCTCTTTCAAATGATTCCTGCTCCTTCATCCTACCCAGAACTTGGGCTGAAATCAATCAAAGTTCACCTCCTGCCTAGCTATACCCATTAACACTGAAAGGCAGAGCTGCAGTGCTCGCAGTCCTCAAAGGGTGACCTTGGGGTAGAAGCAGGAGGATGAGATTAATGTGGCCGATGGCGTCTCTAACCTCCACAACTTTGCAGCCGGCAGACCCCGAGCAAATAAAAGCGTCCAGGACACAAATGACGGCTGCAAGTGTGGGAGTCCACACTGGCTCCTGCAAGGCTAGGTATCACCCTAGCAGACCTGAATACAATAAAGAACCTCAGCTGTTACACTCTAGCTGTGTTGGGGGCAGAAAGAGTGCAAAAAAGTTATTGTTGGGAAAACTGGGAAGAACTCCCAACACTCTGATGACATAATCAGAACTGAGAAATTTCCTTTTAAAATCTCATTTAAATGCACGAAGCCCTGGATTCCACACCCGGTGTTGCATAAACCAGATACGGTGACACACGTCTCTCATCCTAATGCTCAGGAGGTGGTAAGAGGGGGATCAGTTCAAGACCATGCTCAGCTACATATCAAGCCGGGATCAAATGAAACCCTGTCTCAAAAGATAAATATATACATACACACATACAATACAATGTAATATGACTCAATACTGGAAATGCCACTAACTTTTTATCCTCGGAATATTAAGTGGCTAATAATAATCATAATAATAAACTGACAATGATGATAGCTAAGAGTTACCAAATAAAATTTATCTCACATAACGCACAGAACGCCACCCATCTGATAGAGTTGATCTCCCTGACTCCCCACAGCAAGCATTATTTTATCAGTTTTTTTAATGGGGAATCTCAGATTTGGGGATATCTGACTCATCTGCAAACACGCATAGACTGGGTTTTGGAATCTCCTTCCTAGATTTTTACTGTAAAGGCAATAGGCAGAAATGCGGGCATATTCTAAAGGTGTCTGGCAGGGTTGTGTCAAGTCTTTGGCCAGGCTTTTGTGCCTCCAAGGGATGCTGTCCACTCTGACTGAAATGAAAATTATCTGTTTCGGATTCTTAAAGAAAGAGTTCAGCATGTATGGGCAACTGGAATGGAGACTTTCAAGAAAGGAGAAAACGCCATTGAGAGTGTCACGCGCGGTTGGTTTTAACACCTACTAAGAAAGATGTTTGAAAACTAGTCAGCAAAGCTTTGACTCTGAAGGGCCTTGGCTGTGCCCATGTCACTCCCGAGATATACTGGTGACCAGTAGCTGGGCAGGAGGCCACCTGGTTGGGCAGCACATCTCTAGGGTGAGGCACAGCAGTGGATGATCTAGCTTCTTTCTGTAGAATGCTACTTAGCCTTTCCATCTGCTTTGGCAATGTGCAAAGCCATAAATTATGTAAAATGAGCTTGGAGGCTGGAAATATGGCTCAGTGGGAAACATGCTTTCTGCACAAACATAAGGACTGAGTTTGGATCCACAGCACCCCTGTAAAAGCTGAGCACAGTGTTGTGGGTGGGTGGGGGCACAAGTCAAAGACATCAGCCAGCAGTCTAACAAATGGCAAACTCCAGGTTCAGTGAGCAACCTTGCTTCAGCAAAACAATTTGTGGACCATGACAGAAGAAGATTTCTGAAGTTAATTTCCGACTGCACACACACACAGACGCACACACTACATGAAGTTTGAAATACACACTATCACTGAGAGTCATACAGGACTGTAGATTTTTACCCACTCACTATCAGTGAACAGCATACAAAGCTGTTATATGAGATGTATAAGATATACAAGATCTTGGCTAAGTGTATGTATGTATATGAGTCAGTGCATGTGTGTGCATTTATGCTCAGATGACTTTAATTCTCTTTCACTTGAAAGACATCGTGTCAGTTTCTCGTCTTGCTACTGCAACAGGATTTCAGCTGAAGCAACTTCAGGAAGGATTTGTTTTGACTCCCAGTCTGATGGTACAGTCCATAGTGGTGGGTAACACATGATGGTGGGGGCTTGAGGCAGATGATCAATCACATCACAGAGAGTGATGAATGTAAGTGCCCAGATTTTTCTATTTAATCCAGAACCCCATGGAATGGTGACTACCACATCTAGGGTATATCTTCCCACTTCAGTTAACCTAAATCTACAGACTCTCTCATGGATATGCCTAGAAGTTTGTTTCCATTATGAATCTAAATCCCATCAAGTTGATAATCAAGATTAACTATTGAAATATCAAACTACAAATTCCTAGCATGGAGCTTGGACCCGAAGTCAAGGTGAAAGAACAGTATTGCAGAACAGGTCTAGGGGTTTTACCACTGGATTGACATTTTCATGTGTAAATCAAGCCTGCTTTATTGGCAATGAGAGGTAACCATTTGTCCAGGAGTCCATGTTTCCCCTTTAAATGGGAGAAATGAGTCAGACCAGCAGAGGGACCAAAATAGGATGTGCTGTCCAAGTCATCCTGCAAAATATGAGAGTCCAGGAGGATGTTTGCATCTCTGCCTCTCAGTACCACCAGGCCAGGCTTTTCACAAAAGTAGTAGAGGGAAGAATAGCAGTGTTGGTGCTGGGTCCAAGGCAGGGACCTTACCAGCTTCCTGGACCTCTCCAGCCCTTCCCTGGCTCTAGCAGTAGAAGCGAGCAAGCCAGTTCTTCATATCCTGAGGCTGGCTTAGGAAAAACAAAAGGGGCTTCAATGGATGTAAGCTTGGTACACATTATGATCCCCTCTAATTAAGAACCTGTGATTGTTGTCACCTGAGAGTGTTCTGCAACTGTAGTACGATTGTGTGTTCATGTGTGTACAGATGCACATATATGTCGTGGACGTTTATTTTTAGTTATGCATAAAATGTTATATGTTTTGTTGGGTGAGAAGCTAGCCTAGATCTTGCCGTTCTATATTGTCTGCAGGTGTTGGATTTCTGTGGGTGATGTTTGATTGCTTATGATCTGCACCTGAAGAGTTCTGAATCAACTGAGCTCAGACGCTTGGGGCTCCACTGTCAATCAAGTATGGCGTTGGCCAGGACAGTGGTTCCCTCTTCTGAGGTCTGGCAGGGTTTGAGTCTATGAAAATGCCTCCCTATCTTCCATGGTGAGTGCACACAGCGATGTACAACTACACCTATGTATCCATGTATACGTGTACATGTATGTTTGCATGTAGAGGATAACTTCAGGCACTATTCACCTTGTTTCTTTGGGACCGAGCCTCCCACTGGTCAAAATTCCCCAGTGGGTTAGGCTAGCCAGCCAGTGAGTCCTAGAGCTGTCTCTGCCTCCAGGGGCTGGAATTACAAATGCATGCTATCATACCCAGCTGTGGGATTTCTTCTTTTGTTTTAATATGGGTTCTGGGGCCAGAACCCCTGTCCTTGTGCTCAGAAGGCAAACACTTTACTTGAGCCATCTCTTCAACCCTCTACTGTGTGATCTTTAACATCCTCAAGCAGGTCATGAGAACTGCCAGGGTTTCCCCTGTAAGACTCCAAGGCAATGCTGTGGTCTATGATACCATCTAAAAACAATGTTGTTTGGACTAGGGTGCAAGCCCTGAATGCTGGAGGCTCAGTCCAAATGGGAAACTTCCCCAACATCCCTATAGCCAAATTCCTCCCTCCAGAAATTGTGCTGGATGGAGGCTTACAGGATTCTGTGGGAAGAACTTTTTGAAATAGTTTTAAATCATTCCTTATTTTAATCAATCTAAAAATATCCCAAGCCAGCCCTTCAGTATTTACCGTCGGTCTCAACGTCAACAGTAAGGAAGAATTAATATCCCTCTAAGTATCTAGTCTCTTCCATATACATCACGGCTTGGATCTGGGCTACTTCCAGTCTGAAGTAAGAGCCAGATTAATGATTTAGTTACTTTGATCCAAACCAGATTTCTCTAGTTGAGATATGATTTTTTTTTTTTTTAGATTTATATTTTACCGAAGCAAATGCAGAGATGTTTTTGTTTCTCTTCGGAGTTGGAGGACACAGTTCAGAGAGGTTACAGCATCATTAAAAAAAAACAAAAAAATCAAATGGCAGTGTTCTCAAAAATAATAGGGTGGATGCCTGTGGATACTAAGTTCAGGTTTTCCCACCAATGTTTATATTCAAGCAATTCTTTATATTCTTTTTTTATTTATTTTTTTAAAGGTGACAATGAATGGCAAGTTACATTTTAAATGTGGGAGAAATTCCCTGAGCATCGGTTTTATTTTTCGATTTGTAGCCATTTCCAAACTGAGGTATACTTACAACTAGCTTTTGATTGATCTGTTTGGGCCTCTTCCTGGTTCCTCTTCTTCAACATCTTTCCACTCCACAGAAGTCCTCTTCACCCAATATAAATTAGTTGGTACCTGTGCCCTCAGTATCCATTGACTTGCATTGGGTGACTGTTCCCATCATACTTCATTGGTAACTTTATTATATCGTATTACCTCTAAGGATGTTACTGTTAAATTCTACCAACTTTCACTACTATCAAAGGCAAAAAAGTCTTGTCTGTGGTGCTTCTTACTAAATTTCCAGCTCCTAGAACAAGTTTAGTTACCAACACTGCTAATTAGTGTGTAACTAACATCAATTAATAGTTTATTAATAATTAATTCTTGTAGCTCAGTTAGGAGAGTGTTGCATAACATGCAGGGAGCCCTGTTCTGTCTCCAGCATCATGTAACTCCAGTGTAGTGGTACACACCTGTAGTCCCAACACTGGGATGTAGAGGCAGGAGGATCAGGAGCTCAAGGTCATCCTAGATTACATAATGAGCTTGAGGACAGCTTAAAATACATAAATGAGACCCTGTCTCTAAATATAAAAATAAATTAACAATGCCACCTCACTAAAGGTTTGTTGAAGGAATGAACTCTTCAGGACCACAATAAATGCAGGTTTATCGGCTCTCTGCCAAGAAGATTCACTGCACCATTTCTGTGTGTCTGAAGTATTTGTGCTCAGGGCTTAAAACCCAGCACAAATATTTGTGTGGTTGCTCTGAGCTCTCACCCAGGTAGCCTCTCTGTCTCTTTCCTATTCCTCTGCTTGTCCATAGCTCTACAGACATATCCCACTCAATGGCCTACAGGACCGTGGTGGCCTTCCTACAGAGATGTAACAATTACATCACTTGTCTGATATAGGTGGAAGCTAAAAACCATAAAAAATTAGAGATTTGTCTGAAATTATGAAACGAAAATGAAAATGCAGACCCCAGCAAACGCTCTGTGTGCATTTGCATGACTTGAAGGAAGTGGTCCGAAAGTCTTCTGTCTGGGTCTCTCAGCATACTTCCTTGCTGACAGAAGTAGAGGCACGAACATTTTCTCCATCCATCCCTTTGGTCAGATGCTGTATTAATTACTTTGCACATTGTCATGACCAAATACCCAACGAGAAGCAACTTAATGGAGGAAGAGGCTTACAGTCTCAGGGGCCACAGCTCATCATGGTTGAGAAGGGAAGCAGAAGCATGAAATGAGGTGACTGGTCACATTGTGTCAGTCAAGAAGCAGGGAGCAGATAGGAAATGAGGCAGGGATATCAAATCTTAAAGCCTACTCCTAGCGACTCACTTCCTCCGGCAGAATTCCACCTCCTATAGGTTTCCAAGCTTTCAAAAACAGAGCCACTAGCTGGAAACACGTGAGCCCATAGGAAACATTTCACATTCAAACTACAATACTTGAAGGGTTCCACACAATGTAAACACATCCCAAATGTCTGGATACGACCACGTATCAGCTATTGCTGTTTTGATTTTTTTTTCTGCCTTCATATTGCTATCCCTTCACACACACCACACTCCCCGATCCTCCCACCCCCCACCCCTGCCTCTTGTCAGCTCCCTCTAACCTTTGGCCTGTCTGAATTCCCTCTTTTAGACAGGCAGGGTATCCTGGTTTCTGGTGTTGCTGGGAAAAGCTCTGCATGGGAGTCATTTCCCAGAACTTGGTATGATAATACAGATAATGCACTTTAAGATTATAGATGTCTTTCATCCAAAGCCTCCAGATGGCCTGAAAAGTTGAAAAGTTGGAAACCATGCAGTAATCTATTCTGGGCATTCAAAAAAAAAAAAAAATGAACACATAACAGGAAGGGGTCTATATTAGGTAATGGAGATCATGAGATATATGCTTATCCAATAAAGCCACATCAATGTTCTAGCACCCTCGCCCTCATCAACCCATGTTTGGCAGCTCTGGGCTCAGTCACTAAGGTGACTCCTTCCCCAGCGGAAACTACAGAACGGGCTCTGGGTGAAGGCTGAGCTGCAGGCTTCTTGTGAGTCTCACTAGTGACGTCTAGATTCTCACAGATTTCTGGCTCTCTGTCTTTGACCTTGGGACCTAAGAAGTTTAACTCCTGTATTTTATCCCAATTATGAGCCTCTTTGTAGTATCTGTGAATATTTCTCCTCAAATTGACAGGATCTAGAATCACCTAGGGCAGATACCTCTGGGTATATCTATGAGGGAAGGAGTTTCTAGACCAGGTGAATTAAGTTAGGTAGATCAACTTTACCTGCTTTCATATCTGTGTGTAAGTCAATGATTTAGGGGTACTAAAAAGAACAATGGGTACATCACTAGACAAAATGTTTCTCCTTCCCTCAGCAACCATTACCTGAGTAGGCATGCTCAGAGAGCCCCTACCTCCTCCACAGTCGGATTTTGAAATAATCATGTGATGTCCAGAGGATAATCTTCCACAACACTCTACCCGGTCCTTCCACTTTACATTCTTCCTATCCTCTCTTCTGAAATGTTACCTGAGCCTTGGAGCAGGTGGTAGAGGCTTATGGCTGACACATTCAACAGTTCTCTTATTCCCAGCATTTGTGACCACTTACAAGCAGAGAACCATTTTGTAATTGAGGGTCCTCAGTTTGCATGTGACAGACAGCAGCTAAGTCTCCTTCAAACATTCAGATTAAACAATGAGACAGAGTCTGTTAGGAGCTTCATTAGCAAGAGAATCAGCTGGGCAAGGCATTTAGCTTGGGTCCAAAATGGGCTGTCTAATAGGCGGCAGCTCACTCCTGCCTGGGAAACAATGGCCACCGGCTATTCTTTCAGACACATCCAGAGAACAGGGAGTGTTTTGTTATTTTAACTAGAACACAGCCTCTGGAGGCCCTCCTGGTAGACATCAATCACCCAGTTTATAGCCCATAATGATATCTGGGAGGATATGAGAAAGCAATGTCTTGGAGAGTCCCTTGTACCAAATAGGAAGTCAAAATGCACTTGAGTCTTTAGAGCAAGGAAAATACATCCTTTCTGCTGTGGAATTAAAAAACGGTGAGCAAATTGTGACTTTTGAAGCATACAATAAGACTTCTAGCTGTATTCAAGGGAAAAAAAAGAATTGGCACTTCACATCAGTATTTTCCATGAATTATTTGAAAAACAGAGAAAATGTATCATTTATCTGGAGCCACATCCCACTGTTCTTCAAAGCACCTTTCCTAAGGAATAAGTAATCACTTCTCACTTGGGTGAAATGCATTAGAAAGCCCAAGGTTGATTTTATATCTAATATATCTAGAATCCTTGGAATAAAGAAAACCAAAAAAGACGCCATGCCCTATCTCCAGAGAAGAGTCACACTCAGAAGCGTCTGTTGACTGTCAGGGACAGGAGGAGGGCCCTGTGCAGGTAGAGACCCTGCCTGTGTCCAGGGAACTGCAGACTGCATTTCTTGACTGCATTTGGAACTTCAGTTCCTTATTTCCAATACAGTGAAACACATCTGTGACATTTACCCTTAAATTAGATGAAAAATGATCTCAGGACAAGCTAATTTGTTGGAAAATGCTGTGTGTTCCTGGTGTTTCTCATCTTCGTGGGAAAAGCTGGAAACCTAAGTAAAAAGATTCCCATCCCCTGTGGGGGAGAAGGGGGGGACTGAGCAAAGCTTGCCAAGGCAATGTGTTGTAGATTGCGCATGGAAGGGAGGTTAACTATCTCAGAGACAAATATTTTGTTATTTCTTGGCAGAAGGTTCAGGAGTGGGCGTTTGAAGTTAATGCCCTGAGTCCTGCTTCTAAATGTTTCCATGTCCTTCTTCTGGCAGCCACGTGAAATTAAAATCTTCAGTAAATTAAGCAAATGAGTAAAACATGTACCATAATGATATGGAGACAGGCTTCATGAATTATTCCTTCCACCCATGAAAATAACACCAGGTAACCTACAAAGCAGACCTTGGTCTCCTATGATCTTTCTTTAGAACTCAAAACCCAGAGACTCTATCAGAGTATAAGGGCTCACCCATCCTGTCCGTGTATTTTCAGAGAACTCTGTATTCCAATATCTCTCTTTACTGGGACACAGCATATAGTTTTGGAACCTCAGAGCTTCCTGTTCTTATGGACCAGCTCACCCCCTAGCTGCAACCTCCTCATCTTCAGGATATCCTGAGCTGGCAGGAGGGTGGAGGTGCTCATGTTAATAGCTCATTGGACTTACTGCCCCACAGTCCTGCTCTTCCTCCCTACTTACCAATAGCTCAGCGAAGCCAAGAACTGGGCTTCGTCTTGTTTGGCCGCTGTATACTTCAAGGCTATTTTTATAGTTTCTAGCTTTTCCAGGATGGTGCGTGCACAGAGCTTAGATTCAATCTCAGGTGTGGCTAAGGGCTCAGGAACCTGCTTGCAAAGGTCTCAACTGCCTCTACTTTATATTGCCAGGCTTGCCTTGAGCCTTCTAGATGGCAAAACTAGTGCCTTCAGTGCACTAGCCACTGTGACTGATCATGGTTCTCAATACTTACGCTCAGATACAGGCCTGCCTAACTGTGTTTCCTGCAGCTCAGCTGACATCCAACTTCCTGACCCAAGCCAGAGTGCGAGCATAGGGATGACCACTTACAGTAAAACTATATCAGAAGTCCTTAAACTTCTGTGTGATTTGAGAAATCCTTTTTCTTCTGGGAACTGTACCCAACCTGACTCACAGCCAGCTGTATGCCTACTATATGACCCATGATCTCTCTCCTCCCTATAACAGCCTCCTACTTCACCACAGTTGATGGGCTCTGCCCTAACTCAACCAACAAGAATCATCCTCATGGAATTTAGGAACATGCATGTGTGTGTTCAAAGGAAGAGAGACACTGGGGCCTGGGATGTGGCACAATCTTTCAACCGCTTGCTTAGCATGCCTGAAGCCTTGGGGTCCAGCACTGCATAAACCTGGGGGCGGTGTGTGTTAAAATTTAAGTTAGCCTCAGCTACATAGCAAATTCAAGACCAGCCTGGGCTGCACGAGACCCTGTCTGATAGTGTGTGAAGCTCATGCTATGCTCCACTCTAAGTTATTGTATAGGGTATGGAACAGTGTTTTCTTAGGCTGTGCATTGTTCTAGAACACTATTTTACAAGTTGCTTTTGATTCCATTTTGAGGGAGAAGGGCGGTGAATGCAGCCCCTGCGTAAACCCATAAACTGATTTATCTGTCAGGCATTACTTACGGAAGACAGATTGACAAGTGGTTGATTCCTAGGAGCAGAGAGGGAGTTATCATATAAGTTTGCTGGGGTGAGTTGAAACCATAAGGTCACATTAAAATCGTATCATGGAAACCAGGCCCTAGAACTTATCAGATATGCCAGGCCAAGAAAAGGGTATAAATCCCTCACCTGGGCCACATGGAACAAAGGACATCTAACAGTGTGATGTCACAGCCACACACCAACTGACCAACTTATACTTGGTGAGAGTGTCGTGGGTCAACAAATAGACTACTCAACTATCGCTGGCTCTTCAGCTCAGTCTCTCGCCCTTGATGCTGCTGACTTGATTCCTTGCCTGTTCACTCCTCTGGATCTGGACCCCCTATTTACTGCTTCTAATGTATTTTCTGCCCTGGACCCAGTTTGACCTTTCTCTTTGCAGTTGAACCCCACAACTTGGCCCTCAAACCCGACTGCTGGAGCTGCTGCTGGTCTGGTGACTTTTCTCACCTACAGACTTTCAGTTCACTTCTGAAATGCTTTGAACTCAGCCATAGCCTCTTAATTTGTATTCACTCTGTAAACCATCTATATGCACATCAGTATATGTACTGTGTGGTGTGTGATACCAGAGTTAATATTACTAATTAAGATGGGATAAAAGAACCCGCATTCACATCCTTTGATTACCACGGGAGGAAGGATTATATATGACAAACTGCTGACACTGAAACCACTAAACCTTGTGAATTTATTGTTATTCAATAAATTCTGACATTGTGGAAAGACTCAAACACGTTTGTCTATGATTCTACAATACTGCTGATGTACAAGAGAGATAGAGAAAGAGAGAGAGAACACTCTCTCAGTTCAGGCTCTTCCTCCATCCCAGAGACCCACTCCTTCTTAGAGTCTGAGGCACTAACATCATCCCCATGATTTCATCCTGTTCTCACTGGATTAGTTCCTGGCTTTGCAGCCAGCAGAGTCCCAACTCTCATGCAGTTTCCCAGACACTCAAGTGTGTGCTAACTCCCCGTGCAGAAATTGGTGTGTCTGGGCAGTGGGGAATGGTGGATGGGGCCTCTTCCCTCTGCCTTCAACTCCTGTATCTCCATTATATGTACTGCATCTGTTGGGATTCCATGAAATATTTTGCCTAATGTAGATTCTGTCAATTTTCTGTCCCTAATAGATAAAAAAAAAAAAAAAATCCTCATGCCTAGAGCCCTGCAGCTTCCCTCTGTTAGATCCTTGCCAGCTCTGACTGGAATAACTGATTTCCTCTGCTCCAGCCCCACCACATTTCTGACTTGGGAGAAACTGTCTGACCCTGTCAAACACTGAGTGCTGTGGTAGGTTGGGGCGGGGGCTCAGTTGGTAGAGGACTTTTAATGCTAATGCAAGGGCCTGAGTTCAATCTCCAGAACCCATGTAAAACTCTAGGTTGGTGGCACACCTCTCAGTCCCAGTGTTAGAGAAGTAGACAGGGGGTGGGGGGGAGGTGTTTCTAAGTGCACCAGCCAGCAAGCTCAGCTAAATGAGCTCCAGGATCAGTGAAAGACTCTCTCAAAAAATAAGGTAGAAAAGTGATTCAGGAAGACACCTAACAGCCATTGCTGGCCTCTCCATACCCACATACATATGTGCATGCACACAAACACACACACACACACACACACACACACACACACCCCCTAAACATGCTGTGATTGACAATACCCAAATCCAAATGCTCTATTTATTAGTGCTTTTTTTTTTGCCTTAGACCTGCAGTAAACCTCTGAGGTTTCAAGAGCCTTTATCCAACTGCCGAGTGAGAAATACAGCATCTTTTCCCAATTGCTGAGAGTTCTTCTAGCAAATATTACATGAATACCATTACCATTTATCTCATAATTCTGCAGCTTGACAGGCACTGTGATAAAAGACAACACGATAAATTCTCTTATAATAACCTATAAAGTCTTGTTAGAATTATTTTCCTAATGATATTGTTTTATCACATGAGATTTTTAAAAAGGAACGATCTACTGCCTGTTTCAGAAAGTAATTTTTTCATACAACGATTTTCTTTTATGTAAAAATGTAATGGAAGCTCCTGCTAACAGGAATAAACGGCATTTAAGAAGCAACCTTACTAGTTCTAGAGGATGAGAAGAAGCCCCTTATTTTGTTTATTCAACGTGTTTTCTTTTTCAAAAGTCTTGGACTAACTGGCTATTTATTATGTATATAGTCTTCTCATTTACTGCATTTGGAGCTGACCAACCAGGCTTGGAATTTGGGAAAGTTCATTGTAACTGGGGTTCGGGTTAGTTCATGGCTCTGTTAACTCCTGTGCCAAAACTCTCTTTCTGTTTAATGATGTCTCCACCCAAGTCATTACATTTTTCTCTGAAAATTATTGGGCAATAAATGTGGGAACATAACTCACGTGATACAGTAATGGAATTAATGAAAGTGGCGCTTTAGCGCCTCATTGATGAATGGGTGCTTGGACGACACAGCCAGCTGAGAACACAGTGCCTTCTAATTGGGAACAAGAACAATTGTCTCTTTCAAACACTGGTGCTGCTGGCTACCTAGCTACAGATGAGAATATAAATAATTACAGAAGATGGTAAGTTGGATGCTAGATGAAGATCATTCCTCTTGTCTATGGTCAAATTTATTTGGTTTTTCTTGTCTTGTTTGACAGAAACTCCTCGGATCCATCCTGCACATCTCCAGATCCTTGGCTCTCTGTGCTAACCAAAGAAGTTCCACATCTTCCATGGCCTCAGTTTTGAAACAGAGTCTTGTATGCAGCCTAGGCTGGCCATGAACTAGAGACCAGCATCACTCCTCAGTACTGGGATCGTAAACACGTATACACCTGGCTTACCATATTCAACTTTTATTGGTAACTGACCTGTGTCTTTTAACTCTATTTTCATTGCCTATTCATCACTAGAACCATAGATTAACTTCTGGTTTATTTTTACAGAAATTCTTCATGAAGCTTGGTGAAATCTAAGTTCACCAATTTCCTTTCCTCGGCTTTAAAATAGATATTGATAAACACTCTCTGCTTTTTATCTCTTATTTTACAGACTGTATCTTTGGAGAAAACTGGCATTTGATGTCAGTTTTTTAGATTAGGGATCAGAGGAACTCAGAAGTAACCATCTCCACACAGCGCAGAATTAATTGAAGCCGTGCTGCCCTCTCTTTAGTCAATCAGCCGTGAGCATGTTTAATGACCTGTGTCTGTAGTTGGCCTCCATCCTGGAAACATGTTATGGAACAGGGATACTCTCACTGTGTCAAGCTGTAGCACAGAGTATGTAGGGAGTCAAGAGCCATGTGTACAGCAGGAGACTGAGTGTGGCAGGCACTGGGAAACGCTAGCTTCCCTGTATGTATTTATTACTAGATAAGCCATGCTCATGAAGTTCAAGGTCTGATCACTTGGCACAATGAATGTACTTAAAGAGTGGGTGTGGCTTATAACTCAGTTGGTAGAGTGCTTGCTTAGCCTACACAGAGTCATAGGTTCTATCCCCAGTGCTGCGTAAATCAAAAGTGGTAGTACATACCTGTAACCTTAGCAGACAGAGGCAGAAGGATCAGAAGTGCAGGATCATTTGTGGCTAGATGACTCATTGTAAAAGCATACTGGAGTACATGAGATCCTGTCTTGAAACCATAAAAGTAAAAATGCAAACAAAATAACTTAGTTGAAGATAAAAACAAAAACAAAGAGCCCTAGCCCATAATCTCAGCACTCAAGGTACACAAATAGGGCTGTGGACCTTGGAGCTCACGTAATTCTCTATTTCATGATCCATACCACGCATTCTGAAGTCTTCCAAAGGACAGGGGCTTGGCAGCAGGCCATCCCGATGTCCCCAAGAGTATTGGATACACCCCCCCAGGGACATTCTAGTCTAATGGTCACTGGGGATGACCTGCGTCTCCACTGCTCACCCCGGACTGTAGACTCTGTCTCCCAGTGACAGGAGCAGGGAAGGAAGCTGCAGAGCTCTTGTATCCTTGGCCTTTGATGAGGTTCCTGCCAATTTTGGTGTGGCTTCTCCAGGAAGGTTCCCAGTGGTTAACACAGTAGACTCCTCAATGTCCACTTGTTCCCAAGGCCAGTGGTGTTGCATCCCATCTTTTGGACAATTAGGAAATCCAGAATTCAGATCAAAGCCAACTAAAAATATGAAAGCCACTTCCATGCCTGCTGAGGTGCATTAAACAACATGAAAAAACGAGGAAGGGGGTGGAGATGTGGCTCAGTTGGCTTTTGTTTGACCCTCAGCACTGCATAAACTGGGTATGGTGGTGGATATCTGTTATATCAGATGGAGACGGGAGAATCAGAAGTTCAAGGTCACTCAGCTACAGAATGAGGTCTAGACCAGCCTGGGTAACATGAGACCCAGTCTCAAAAGTAGATAAATAGATAGATAAATAAATAAATAAATAAATAAATAAATAAATAAATAACTAGATACTAAGGAGAGCCATGATAGGAAGAAAGATCAAACAGACACATAGGGCTGTAAGAGCTCAGTAACATTCAGTTCTTTGTCATTTTCACTGAACCAGGTTACCTCCTCCTAATTATGATTGAAAACTACTCAAGCATTGAATAATCGCAGTATTTGAAGACTGCTGTGCTTAGGGACTGCCACTGTCCTACAAAATCTGCATGTAGAATTGATCTCTAAGCCGAGGATATTTGACCTCTGCTGTACCAAGGGCTCCATTTGCAACTTCCCAGAAGCCCAGTGGCTCTACTTTATTTGCATGGATATTTGCATAAATCTACATATGCGTGGTTTGCAGGTTTGGACCAAGAGTTCATTGTGTTTTCTTATTTGTCTGAAAGTTTAGAATTGGAAGTAAGAATGGAGACTATAGCTGTCCAAGAGAGAAAACAGTTGTGGTCCAGGAAATTTCTTTTAGTTTTTCCTGAATATGTCTTTTCAGATAAGCACATAACTAAAATCATAGTTCTTTAGGACTAAAAGTCCTCTATCAGTAACTGTGATCAATCTTCTACCTCCCATTTCCCCAGGAGTCAGAACCTATTAAATGCACACAATCATGTTCAACATAAATACTCTTCCATGTCGTGTGGTGTGTGTGTGTGTGTGTGTGTGTGTGTGTGTGTGTGTGTGTACAGGTATGTGCATGCTTTTGTTTATGCAATGTTATAGCCTGGCTCCATTTTGTGATTTCACAAATTGTTTGTAACCTGCTTCCTGAATAACAGAATAACTTGTTTTTTTATATACATATATAACTTATTTTACCTGTAGCCTTGGTTAAAGGCCAACCTGCTTCTCCTTTATGAAATCATATTTAACTCATGATTAACCTGTCTCTATGGTTGTTTCAAACTATGTCCTCCACAAAGTCACAAGCTACTCCAGAGACTGCCAGCTCATGATGTTTCCTCCGAATCTGCGTCTCTGACAGCTTCGAGGCTGCTAGCTACAGGTGGTCTAGCCACAGGCTACTCCAAAGGCCTGAACCCCCTACCTCCACATGGTCCAGCCACAATAGCTGCACACCAAGTGAAACAGCTTGCTCTTCCCAGCCCTGACCAACATTCCAACTTTTGGGGTCCCCAACAAAGACACCTCCATGTCAACAGGAAGTATTTTATTTATTATCAACAAAAGGTTGGGATGTTGGGTCTCAAACTCACAAACTGCTGACCAAGTCAACCTCTCACTGTGCAAGAGTTTCCTTCTAGTAATCAGTAAATCAGGACAGGCAGGTAAAGGATGACGCTTGTATAACTGCTGGTCCAAGGTCCCAGTGTCAGTGCTCAGAGGACAGCAGGAAGCAGATAACATCCAGAGTCACTTCTGATTTAACCTCATCCCACCTAGATTTGTGTCTCTGCTAAACTATTTATTTTAAAACTGTATGGCTTTGCTAACTGCATTATGATTGGCTTCTGTAACCTGCTTGCTTGTTCTGCTTGCCCAGCAACAATGTTTGTATAAAAGAAAATGGAAATGCTCTGGCAGTGCCCACTCTCTTCTGAGCAGAGTGAGGTCAGCTGCTGTAATTAAATTCCTTACCTTGCAACTTCTCGGTGTACTGGGTTTTTAATTCTGACACCATTTCACAGTGTACTGGTGTGCAGGTGTCTGTACACGTGTATGAAAGTGATTGTGGAGGTCAGAGGGCAGTCTCAGCTGTAGCTTTCAGGGGCTGCCACCTTGGTTTTTGAGGTTTGTTCTCTCCCTGGCCCGGGGATCACCAACTAGGTCAGACTGGTGGACTAATGAAACTGAAGAATCCTCCTGTCTCTGCCTCCCCAGAGCTGGAATCCAACTTGCTTTGGTTTTTGACATGTAGTCTGAAGATCTGACTCAGGTTTCATGCTTGCACAGCAAGCAGTTTGCTGACTGAGTCATCTTCCAGTCCCCAGGCTGAAACATTCTTAAATACATACTGCTGTCATAAACTGAATCTTGTTCTTAAACAGAGCCAGTCAAATCGGTCACATGCTATGCATCAGATGATCAGAAAGAAATAAGAGAAGTCTTTAGCTTCTAAGTTGATGTATCTATGAGTCAGAAACCCAAGGCTACGCTCTATCCAGACTTAAGTCCCCCTAATTGTCAACATGTCTTCTGCCCCATATCATACAGACACACAAATATACCCCCAGCTTTATGTCTTGGGACACTCTGTTTGCTGACAATGAGAAGGTGACTGAGCTGACTGGAGAACAGTGAAGAAATGGTCCAAAAGACAAGCTTCCTCAGTCCCTTGGTGGTTAGAAACCTTCTAGCACAGAACTATTATTTTATTCTCTATACTTCTCAGTAATAACTAACCAGGAATTCTAATAACAGAGTTTAAATCTACTCCTTTTATGTCCGGTTAGAACTAGATCAGCTATGCTCAGCTACAGAGAAGACATTCAGTCACATGCCACAGTGGCAGTCAGTCACCAACCCTGCAAATCACTGTCAAATTATCTTTCCATTTCTGTCCTTCAGAATTATGCTTTTTAGTCTCTTTACATCTTTTCCTGCGGGTTCTTTCTTATGTCTTAATTTACCTGACTCTTCATAGAGCAGTGAGGGCAGAACTTCGGGTGGCTTGAAATAATATGTTAGAAAATATTCTCCCTCTATGGGATGAACACTTTGTATGTGTGTGGGGGGGGGGGCTACTTTAAAATGTTTTTTCCAAGATAAACATTTGTTCTACTTTCCCTGCCAGGAAACTTCATCCCTGTGTCAAGCACAGCCACATGGGATGGCAGTTGGACGCTTGTTCCACAGCCAGACTCTAGTTCCTAAAGGTTGGTGTGGAGGTGGCCGGCGACCCCAGCTGGACCAGAGCTTCTGGATCCACAGTGCTGCTGCTCATTTCTCTGTCTCATTTCCCTGTTTCACAGTGAGACGAGGATCCTCCTGAGATCGCATTTGTATTTGGTGATATGAAATGCCAGAAAAACGTCTGGTGAGGAGGAGTACACGATAGCCCAAGTGCCTGCTGGGAAGCCTTCAGTTCCTTGAATGGCTCCAAATTAAACAACATTGTTCTTTTCTCCACAGAAAGCCAAGAACATTTTCTGGAAATCCCAACATCTCTATATTCATATTACATTTCCCACCCTGCCAAACACACACAGAAATGCCACAAAAATCCCCTTTCTGGCTGTACCATCTAGATTTTAGTGTCAAAATTTTGATAAAACAGTATAAAGTTCATTGAAACATTGTGTGTGTGTGTGTGTGTGTGTGTGTGTGTGTGCGCGCGCGTTTCTCAAACCTCTCTCCTACTGGTAACATGGATGTTTGCCCGGTTTAACTAAGCCCCCACACTACTGTCTTTCCTCTTAGCCTTGATTGACCAACAGGTTCCCCCTACAAGCCTCACCTCTTAATGAGTGTCTTTTTTCTCACATGATTCTCTTGGTTACTTCCTCCTCCTTCCTTTTCTCCTCTTCCCCTCCTCCCCTTCCTCCCTCTCCTCTCCTCCCCTCCATCTTCTTTTATCATTTCAGGAGCTTTTTAATAAAATTCTGGTGTTCCTGGGCTGAAGAGAAGGGCAGCTGTTAAGCACTTGCTGCTTTTGAAGAGGACCTGGGTTAGGTTCCCATCACCCACACCTGTCACAACTATTCACAGCTACAGTTCAAGGATCCAAAGCTTCAGGAGGCGCCAGGCATGCTCATGGTGCATATGTGTACATGCAAGCAAAATGCTCACACCCACAAATGAACTAAATCTACTTTTAATAAAGTAATATTTTTTTATAAATGATATTCTAATTGGGCCTAACAAAGAGGAGGTTTCTAATGGCTTCTCTTACCTGCATTTCCCTGCTTTCGCCATCATTTTTTGCTTGCCTGAGCATCTTGAAGACACTTGCACATCAGCTCCCAGCTTCCTCTCCGTTGTCATGAAATAAGCAAGATTTCCTTTTGAAATATAGATCAGATTACATCATCACTACACAAGGCTTCAATGCCTTGTCATCATGACTGAATAAAACCAAACTTTGCCTCAACTTAAAAAGGCCCTTTTCTCCCCACAATTTGGCTGTCACAGCCACCCCTTACCTCTTCTCAGCCACTACCAGGCTGCTACCGTATGTTAGGGGCTTGGGCCACCACAGGCCTTTAGTCCTTGTCTTTCTTTATATGTGACTCAGATCTCATTACTGTCTCAAATGAGCTCACTACCTCACCCTGTGCTGTACTTGGCTTTTCTCCTCATGGCATCATTAGAAGTTATGTTAAATTATTATTATTTTATTGTTTTTTAATACATTATTTTGCTAACAGAAAATTCGGGTTCTCTCCAATGTATACCCGAAGTATCAAACCTGTAGTTGGGATATTAGCAGTGCTTACTAAACATTTGTCAATAAATGAATAAATCTCATATAACTGCTCAATAGGTTTCCTGTAGTTTGGTATTATTCCTCACAGGGCTGTACAGTTCCTCAAAAAATAAAAAATGGACTCTTTGGAAGATAAAATGATTGTTGTGAGTTGTTGGGCTAGAGAGACAGCTTAATCAGCAAGTGAGTGCTCTTCATGAAAACATGAGACCTGAGTTTAAGTCCCAGCACCTACGTAAACATTCCAGGCATGGTAGCATACACCTGTAATTCCAGCTTCAATGAGGCTGAGACAGGTAGATCTCTGGCCAGCCAAACAAGCTGAATCAGACAGTCTCATTGTCTTAGAGAACAGGTGGAAATCTCCATCAACTTCTGGCACAAGAATACACACTGCCACCACCACCACCACCGCCATTGCTACCAACCCTTCTGCTGCCCCTGCTGTCAGCTTGACTGGTTTATTGAATGAAAACTGTTCCATCACCTTACCTGAGAGTTTCTGTTTTCTCAATATCCCTCATACCCTGAAACCCTTCAGTGATGTGCTTCCACCCAGCCACCTAATATTTAACAAGAGGTAGAGATAAAGCTGAAGTCCTGGGGACACAGGAACAAGACAGCCAGAGCACCGAGGTAGTGTGACTGTATAAATGCCCCTCTTGGTCACTCTTCCATCTGACCCTCTGGGAAATGTCAAGTTGCTGCCAGAGCTGCTCAGAATTGAAGGCATGATCACCGGAGTTGTGGCTAGGTATTGGTGAGGAGGAAGCTTTCCATGGTGGGATGTTTATTTCTCGCAAAACAGACTTGACTGCAGTACTGGCATTTATTCCAGAAGGACTTGGAAACGTGCTGGGAAAGAAAAATCAGAACTTGAATATCCTCAGAAAAGACCAGGGGAGATGAGACAGACACACTGTAGACCTGTAATAAATAATCCAAAGAACTAAAGGGAAAGCCTGCTGTCTTCATTTTCAGTGAAACTAACAGGACATTTTTCTCTAGATGTTGTCTCACTGGCCTTTGATGGCAATTTATAATGCTAGGGACTTTGTAAGACTTCAGGTATGGTAGACCAGACTGAATTGATGAAAAAGTATGCGGAGGGTTTTTTCAAACTCACCATGGAATCTACAGTTACTAAGTCAGTCATGCTGGGAACCAGACTCTGAATGGAACAAACCAGCCCAGGCTTAGCCAGCACAACACTAGCGATACAGACAAACCACTAGAGTATGGGGGGCTCTACACATTCGCAAGTCCACTGCTGTGTAACCCCAAGTTCTCTCATTCTGTCACTAATTTATTACTTCAGCAACCTTCAGCAGTTGCTAGTGCCTTCCAGCACCAGGAACTATTCTATTGCAGGAAATTCAAGGCATTTTTTTCCTCGTGTAGTTTAGACGGTATTTTATCTACACATTTTTCCACCCAGTGGCAGAAAGTCTGTCTTGGGAAAAACAATAAGAATTTTTCTCAAGAAGAGAAAACAATAGATTTCAAACCACTGGGGAAGGTCAAGTGGAGATAGGGAAGTTGACGGTAGCTAAGACACAGACTCAATTTTTATCTCAGAGTGCAGTGTGGATTTAGCAAGGCCAATCCTTGGTTAATTGGCTGACTGCTTTTGCTCTCATTCTTACTTCATCCCTGAATTCTGGCCAATGCTTCCCCACTTGGAATGCAGGAATGTGCAAACAGAAAGGTCCTTAGAAAATAACCCATAGCAAAGTCACAGGAAGCCCTTCTCTTTAATGTGATAAATTCTTAATTCCATATCTTGTAAGTGTTTGACTCTTCAGTCCTAGCCCTTCCCTAAGGTGAGAAATTACCTTCTCTCCCCCTGTTGCAGAGGGAGAAGACCTAGATCTTCTGCCAAGAGTTGACAGGGTGCGAGTTGTTGCAGCAAGTACTCCAGTGCGTTTATTTCACAGTCATTTAGAGGCTCCAGTTTCTAATTTGCAAACTCCAAGATCTCTCTCAAGGGTGACTGCTATGTATGGACTGTTGTCACTTTCTACTGCAGAGTTTAAAAAAACAACAAAAAAAGAACTGTTGCAATGGGCACTGCTTAGACTTTAATTTATTAATTAACTAGTACACGACACAGAATCTCACTCCTACCATATCCCATTCTGGTCTGGAATTAGCTCTGTAGCCCAGTTGGTCTCAATCTTGCTCTATAGCCCAGGATGGCCCAGAACTCACTCCATAGCCCATGTTTGCTCAGAACTCTATGTGGCTCCAGCTGACCTCTACCTTGAGGAGCTCCTTCTTCTGCAGCCTCCAGAGTACATTATTGCAGGCATGAGGTAACACACCTGGTTGATGAATTTCTACATCAATGCATTTCCTGTGTAATCACTGAGTATCCAAAGAGAGACCATCTCTGTCATGAGATGTTGTGTGCTCAGCAGACTGATGTGCAACATGTATACCTGGCTTTCTCATGATGGGGCTCTTTCAGATTCACACTAGAATCTTTGAACTAGAAAGATCTTTGTTGTTGTTTGGATTGTTTGATTTTGGGGTTTGTTGAGGTTGTTCGTTCCTGAGGCAGGTCTCACATAGCCCAGTTGACCTCCAAGTTGCTGTGTAGCCAAGGACCTTTCTTAACTGCCTATAGAATAGTTAAATGCCATGAACCTAGGAAATTCACATTTGTTTTTACTTTATACAGCTCAGCTGATGCCACAGAGAAAGGTTTTCATTATCTTGAGGTGTGGTGGAATCTAATCCTTTAATTTGCTTAAGTCCCCTGAAGTTGAAAGGTCACACATGGAAGAGGTACTGAAGAGTAGAGACAGACGGTTTCCAAACCTTTCACCCAGGAAGGATGCCATGAATGCAGACAGGAGCCTGCCAGCTCAGATGCTCTCCTAGGAATGTTTGTGCCCAGAACAACTGTAAAGGGAACATTAAAGGCCAGAGCAAGCACTTTCTTTCAAGAGTGAGGTGACTGGCCATGTTTGGAGGAGACTGAGATCAAAGTTATTCTTTCTTTCAGATCACAACACAAATTGGTGTTCTTTAGGACACCCAGGATGCTATGCTTTTGAGGGATCCTTGACCACAAAACAGAGGACCTGCCTAACTCTCACAGCTACCCACAGAGCCAAGGAGTTCTCAGTTTGATCTCAGTATATATTTTGCTTAAAATTTTGTTTGCTTAATATATATATATATATATATATATATATATATATATATATATATATATATATATAGTCTGCTTAAATAAAAGATCATGACTAGAGTCTGTGACTTTCTAAGGAGAAAGCATAAATATTGATGTTTTAGATAGGCTTAGTTCATTGATTCCATTCAAGTTGGAGCTTGCCTAAATAAGCAAGGGAGATCACATGGAAATGTATACCTAGTTAAGAGCAGGCTTTGCAGAATTTTCCTAGACCCTCCTGGGATGAAGAAACAAGTCAGAGAGTCCTCTTCCTCCCACATTTCTTAAGGATTCCCTTGTGACAGGGTCTCATGTAGCTCAGGCTGTATCAACTCACTGTGTAGCTGAGAATAACTTTGTCCTTCCAAGCACTAGGATGTAAGTGTGCTCCTCCCCAACCATTTATTTATTCGGTGCTCGGAATTGACCCAGGGTGTTACCCATGATTGACAAGCACTCTACCTACAGCTCTTTAGCTTTTCACAGATTTTTTCACTTCTGTCTTCAGGGAAAGAAACACTGCTCTGTTCTTCCCCAGAGTCAAACCACTCTCTTGGAACTCTGAGATGTGCTTCTATCTATCCGTTAATCCTCTTTTCACATGACCATTTCTCCATGATTTCCCTCTGTTCTGCTGATATTTAGACTGTAGCCTGATTTGAAAAGCAGCATGACCCTGGGGCCCCATATATAGGGACCTAGATAGGGGTCTGGATCCTTTCGGAAATTTGTCAGCTGTGTGTTCTCAATACAAACAAACAAAAATACAGACAACTCCTCAGAGCCATAGTTTCCTTCGTTTGCAAAGAGGAATAGGATCTATGCCTTAAGGGTTATTTTTAGAATTCATTTATTTATTTTGTGATGCTAGGGGAAAAACCTAGGACACTGTATATGCTAGGCAACACAGGTCTACATCCTGTACAAGAGTCATTTTTGGGAAATAGGATGCTGGATGGATGGGCTCTGTCAGAATGGATACTTCAGGCTTGGCGGCCATTGTTGCTCTGGATTTTTATAATATAACATATAATGTGCCATCGTCACTCACACAGTCTATGTCTCAACTGTAATGTAAAGGAGTAGCTTTCCTTCTTTCTTCAGCATGTCTGCCTCACTGTTTGAGGTGACAGTCATCATTACTTGAAGAGTAAATGTGGTTAGTGATCTCTGACAGTTACTGAAGAGTGAGAAAGTCCAGGCTAGAGCTCTGGTCATTTGTCCCTGTTGTGCACTTTGGAATTTGTTTAGTTATTAAGAAAGGCTTAACCCAATAGTGATGCAGGAGTCATAGTTAGACTTAACTTATGGTCCTTGATATGTTCATGATATTTGTGACTTTCAGTGTTCATGAAAGCTAAAAATCATAAGATATGAGGAAGGATAACAGGATTTGTCCACACATGGGATTCTAATATTTGTTTAAGGGGACAATGATGGCTGGGGAAGTCGTTAAGTAGATAGAGTGCTTGCCTAGCATGCACAAAGCCCTGAGTAAAACCAGGTGACGCACACCTGTAATCTCAGAGCTCAGGAGGTAGAGGCGGGAGGATCCAGAGTGCAAGATCATTCTTGGCTATGATCTCAAGGCCACTGTGGGAACATGAGACACTATGTCCTATCCAAAAAAGGAAAACAAGTGTGTGTGTGGCTGGGGGTGGGGGGTGGGAAGGGTAGAGAGGAGGAGAGGAAGGGGGAAAGGGGAGGGAAGGAAGGCTGGCTCAGATCTTCACTGTCTTGCCTCAAGTACACAAAACAACTCTATGTGGACTCTGCAGCACCCTGGTATACTTCCAGCCAGCAGACCCACAAATTGTGGCTATTTTGATTATTGTCAAATAAAGCAGTCAGAGGGTAATCTGTGGCTGGGTTGGCTTGGGAGCATTTGGCATAGGCAGAGAAAAGCCCCTCCCGTGCAAGGTCTTCCTCCAGGGCTCTCATGGAGTGGTGAGCACAGAGACTTCCAGATTCATTTGATTGAGGAATGCACTCTCTCAAGATTCTATCAACAGTGATCTAATTCTAGTCTCTTTATTTTATAGATGTAGAAATCAAGTCCCAGGAAATTAAAGTCATTTGCCAGGGACTGTTTAGTTGCAGGGATGTCTTCATCCTTATCTGAAATTAATCTTTCTGTTTATTTTTGCTTTCATAGAGAGACAATAAAATTCACATAATAATGATATCATTTTGTCTGTTTTCCAAGCAAGCTTACACACAAAAAAAATCACAACTAACTTTTGGGAATTAAAAACATTAATAATAATGAAACTATTTCCCTATAAAACTGGTAGTATAGTTATTTCCATAGTCCTATTAGGAAAATTATTGGTGCTTCTTTTTCTCACTAGAATTCCCCAAACAAATTTCTTTGATATTTTACTCATTATTTTTATAATTAGGCACAAAGTGATTCAGACTTTATCCATAATTTAGCAGATCCTTGTAGTTATTTCCAAATAAGATTAGTATTTCTGCACATTACAGATAAGCAGTCAGTCACATGTGACATAAAACCCTTCTTCAAATAATTAGTTTTGCAACGTGTTGTGTGCAATCCCTCACTGTTAAGAGAAGAATAAAATCCCTAAGAAACAGAAAAGTGTCCTATCAGAGAACTGAAGCTAAAGGAGTGTGGCTATGATCTCGCGGTGTCAGGGAGTTAGCCAAGATGGCCAGTGTCTAATACATTCTTTTGATATTCAAAAAACAAAAACAAACACAGAAAAAGCCCGCACTGTTAGGCTCTGCATCCGTGATGTTAGCTTTTTATGAGAGCTTGGACGTGCTCATGCGCAGCCGACCAAGCCTAACATAGACCTGAAAGCTGAATACAAGCTTAGAGCAGGGCACAGCGCCTGCTGGGCTTTTCTCCTCTGAGAAGTGATGCTACCGGAAGTGACCCTACTGGAAGTGCTGCTACCGGAAGTGACGCTACAGGAAGTGGGCTGTTACTCATTTTTAGGAGAATGAGTCACCTTTGCAGTGACCTTTCCTCTACAGAGGGGCAAGGGGCTAGATCTTACCCTGTAAGGTGGGTCCAGTGACCCGGAAGTTCTTTCTGCTCCCCAGGAAGTTGAACTGTTCCTGGCCCATGTGAGGAACAATCACGTACTAAGATAAAAGAGAATTCTATAAGGTCCAAACACTTGACAGTGATGTTCTGTTGAAGAAGAGCCATTATTGGGTCTCCAGAGCGTTCTGAGCAGGTGTTTGTTCAGAGTTTTCAAAGCGAAAGTGCCAGAAAACAAGAGTCTAAAACGCAATTGGAGACACCGGAAGTGGGTGAGCCATGTAATTCAGTGTGCTGGCCAGACTCACTGCACAGAGTCAAGGCCATCTTTCCAAAGAGCAGCAGAAGGGCCATGTGGGCTCTGATGGAGTAATCGCCTGCTTGGGCTGTTACCACATTACAAAAGAACGGAAGGCCCGGTCCGACCTAGAGCTTCCATTGCCTGCCCTACAGACCTTGGGGTATTGGGCGTTTTGCACGTTTGTGGTAAATACTTGTTAATGGATTGGTTCTTATGCCAGAACCTCCATGTCTAAGCTTTCCTCTTCCTTCTCTGGACTTTCTAAACTGTGTTCTTCAGAGTTAGCATTCATCTGATGTTCTTTCAGGCCATTCCGCTATTTCAGATATTGCCTTAGTAAAATGCTAAAGACTCAGAAAAAAAAAAAAAAGAACACTTAGAAAGGAGATTAAGTAAGAATCCTAAGTATGCTGCCAGCCCTGGGACACTTGCCTAGTGAGCTAATTTCATGGGAATTTGCCAGGCCTGCTTTGTGGAAGAATTCCAGGCCTATCCCTTCAGGCCCATGGTTTATTCAGCTAACACTGCACACATCCAGGCTCTTCACATTGTTGTGACCTTCAGAGATTCTCTTTAATGGTTCTCTACCCACTACATAAATCATAGGAAAGGAAGGCACAGTCATTTGAGTGGCTTATAAAAATTTATGCAATTCCAAGTTCTTGCATCAAATGGTGTGTGTGTGTGTGTGTGTGTGTACATGCACACACGCACTCGTGTGCATGCAGATGCACATCTGTATACAGGTGTACATGTATATTTGCTTGCATACAAGTGGATGCCTGAGGTCATCTTTGGATGTGGTTCCTCTCATGCTGTTAACCTTAGCTTTTGAGACAGGGCCTCTCACTGGCTGGAAAACTCCAGGTAGGCTAGGCTGCCTGGCCATTAGGCCTTGTCTCTGCCTCTTCAGCACCAGGATTTCAAGTACATGTGTCTCCACATCCAACATTTTAACGTGGTCCTATGCTTGTAAAACAAGCACTTTACTGACAGCCATCTTCCCAGGCCTCAAAATGATGCATCATACACCGAATTGAGATATATGCCCTTTCATTATCCTAGACTTCTCCCACAAGTATGTTGAATAATTCCAGAAGCTTCTGTGAATGAATGAGCTAGCCTTATCAAGACCTGTTCTATAAAAGAAATTCCTTATTGTCCTAAATGCTTCTTGTGTAACTCTTTTTACCTGCTAGCTCTTTCTAAAGCCAGATCTGAAGTTATTTTAGACATCACTGTCAATTGGACATGGTTGTATATTGATCCAACATTCTCTTCAGAAAACCAGTACCAAAGCATTGTGTGTTAGTCATTCAGAACTACACTTTAATTCTCTTCTGTCCGAAAGCTTATGACCTTTCCAGAGCAGTTGTATGTGCATCTCTTCCCCCAATCTGGAAGTGCTACAGTGGCCTCTGGCCAAAAACAATGAACTTAAAACTTTATAATTCTATACACTCTGCTCAAACACTAATGAAAGGAAAGAAAACCTATGTTATTATCCCACATGGTGTGTTTGTTTGTTTGTTTGATTTGCAAGCGATGGAGGAGCTGGAGAAATGCTCAGTTGGTAAAATGCTGGTATGCCAGAATGATTACCTAATTTAGACTCATAGCACCCACATAGTGGTTTGCACCTATAACACCTATAACCATAGTGCTGGGGTTGGGGGGCGTAGAGGAGAGATAGGTTGATCCCTAGAATTTGGCAATGAGGCAGACTAGGCAATTGGTTACTCAAAAAAAAAAAAAAATGAGAGCAATAGGAAAAGATAGCTGTTATCAACCTCTGGCCTCCATATACATGCACACACACACATATTCATATATCTGTACATACATGTTCAAATACACAGATATATACTCATACACATACTACATGCAAATACACCCAGAAAAATGTTAAAATTAAAAAGGCTTTTGAACTTTTATGTGCTTGTGTATGTGGGGGATGGGGTTCATGGAGACCAAAGGGAGACTTTTGGTTTTGTCCTCAATTGCTGTCCTCCTTATATTTTGAAATAAGGTCCCTTACTGGGATGGCTCCATGGATCTGCAGGTTTCTACTTCCACAGCACTGGGATCATAGAGAATGATCATCATGCCTAGGTTTATATGTGGTTTTTAGGGAATCAAACTCCAGTCTTCATGCTTTACAGACTGAGTTTCTCCCAACCCATGAACATTTATATATCACTTATTACATAATATAGCACAAAGATTGTAAAATATCCCATAATTACTTGAAACAAATTAGTTTTTGTTATTTAGAAGTCACCTCAAGTTTTTATTTACAAAATAAAATTGAAAACATTTTCTTATTGTACCAAAAATAGATGGACAAAGCCCTGTAAGTAATGCTTTAAGAAAGTTTATTCCATATAGACAGATTATATAAGAAAGTTTATTCCATATAGACAGATTATATAAGAAAGTTTATTCCATATAGACAGATTATATAAGAAAGTTTATTCCATATAGACAGATTATATAAGAAAGTTTATTCCATATAGACAGATTTTATATATATATATATATATATATATATATATATATATATATATCTTACTGTGCTTTGCTTATGCCCTTCCTCCCCATTCTCTGTCCCCTCCTCTGTCCCTCCTATTTCCAAGCCACACCTGTCAAAATGGCTTTTTAAGTAATTAGGAGATTTTAATCAGAGTTGATGCTGTCAAATCCCCACAGGCACCCCAACACTTTCAAGGTGAGGGAAATGGCACAGATGACTTCAGAGAGTAAGTTCTGTCCTCACCACAGGTAACCTTCAATTCACTCAGGCTCTGTGAACATCCGAGCTGCACCATGATTGAGATGGGCTCTTTGGCATCAGTGTCTGAGTCTGGAGTCATACACTGAATGGAGGTTAAGAGCAGAAATGATTCCAACTTTGAAGGAGACAGAGATGATTTAAAAAATTAAATTTTTGGCATTTTGATCTTCCCCAAGCTGGCTCCAAGTTCACTGAGTCATCTCCGATTTTTATATAAGTCAAGGTGCAAAGGACCTTCAGAGAGAGGAGTAAGAAGATGATGATGAAGTAGCCTCAAAATGAAAATGTATCAAAAATACAAACTCTTATAACATGTACCTGTATGACAACAAATTCACCCTCAACAAATACAATCAACAGTGCAAGCGCATGTCTAAGAGCAAAGACAATAGCCAAAGTGTTCTGCATAATAACAAAGATTAAAAACAAACATTCAGCAACAGGGAGATGGCAAAGCAATGGTGTGCAGAGTAGGTACAAGAATACTTGGTGTAAAAGGAACCATACTTACTTGAAACAAGATTTAAAGGGGAGGAGAGTATAGAACACCTTCTGTAATAAGATTTTGAGATCCTCTTTCGTTTTTATTTTTGATGAGCATTCGTTAGTGTCACATATTAATGAGAGGGTCAGTGTGATGTCTCCATTTTCAGCTGCTCCCTGTCACCACTCCTCTCACAAACTTTGTATATTCACTATTCCGCATTCAGGTCAGCGTTTTTAGCTTCGATCTCATATATGGCTGAGTATATGGTACCTGCCAAGCTTATTTCATTTGACATAATAATCTCTACTTCCATCCATTTTCTGTGAATGCATGATTCTGTTGTTTTCATAGTTCAGTAATATTCCATCGTGTCTGTGTGCTATATTTTATGTATCTATTCGTCTGTTTTCAGACACTTTGGCTGATTCTGTACCTTGGTTACTGTCCACAAAAAACACCTAGCTGTGCAGCTCTCTTTGGGATGCTGGTTTCATATCCTTTGGGCATATACTCAAGAATGGGGGCTTGAGGGTACAATAATCCTGTTTTTAGTCCTTTTTAGGACCTCATCACAGTTCTTATAATGGCTCTGCTAGCTGACGTCCTCACTAGCTGTGTATGATGGTTGTACATTTGTTTTGCTATTGTAACTATAGTGACATGGTATTTCATTGTGGTTTGATTTGTGCTTCCCTGATGGCTAACACCATAGTAATAGCAGCATCTTCTCACAGGTGACATATGAATAGATTTACTTTAATGTTTATAACCAAATCATCCAGTTGTTACATGGGGAATTTGTAGTGCTTATACACAAAAAGAAAGAAGGTACAAAAACTTGTATTTAAATATTTTCTCATGTTCCCTTAAAAGACTATTTCAAAGGGAGGAGACTGCAGTTGTTACAGGGTAGGAATTCCTGATTGGCCCCCCACCTGGGGGAACAGAGACTCACTTTGAGGAGAGCTAGGTAAGTGAGCATGACAGTTGCAGTTCCTCAGAATCAGCTCAGGCTCTACCAGCCAATGGGAGGAATGGCCAGTGGAGGTTGATGGGGTGAAAAATGGCAAGAGTCAGGAAGCTCTGAGTACCACCTACAGACCCCATCTTGAGCATGCTGGCCACCAAAAAGTTTCCATAGAAACAGCAGTATGGCCCACCATTTCACTGAAACATGCACACATGTACACTCATACATGTGCATATGTATCCTCACACATCTACATGTGCATGTTCACAGAACACACAGAAACAAGCATGCATACTCACATGTTCACTTATGTTCATACACTCTCATACCTGCACGCCAAGTCTCAGCACACAGAGATATAGCACCATCTCAATATGCAGAGACAAAACAGAGGGATATTTTTCTGACATGTGTCTTCTGATGTTTTTCTGTCCTTTTCTCCTAGACAAAAGGAAAGGAGACTACTATTAACCACCCAGCCTCTGCTCTCTCAGTGCCCTACCTACTCAGGAGCTCTGCTTTTTAGATCATCCCAGACAAGTCAGATTGTCTGAGACTTGCAAACTATTCAAGTAATGACAATCACTTATTTTTTTCATCCAGAAAAAAAAATTATTGTACTCAAAACAGGAATAATGAAACTCAAATGTAGTAAATACTAAAATGTATGTAAAATGTAATATTATCTCAGCATTGTAAACTTAGCATTCATAAACATTTCACTGCATTTGAAAACAATTTGTGAGTGGATGTTCTCAATTTTCCCAAATTCCTGAGTATGGGTGCTGATTGCTGATAAATCATACTGAATTATAAATTAGATGACTTATCCTTTGCCAACTATTTCTGAAAGCAAAATATCATTTAAAAAGTCTTTTTCATTGTAAAAAGAAATGTAGTCAGTGTCGGCTGGAGTGCATTTACTGTGTTGAGTCTGCAGCAGGCAGGAACTCCAGGATGGAATGAAGGGTTGGTGCTGAGACCTGCCTGCTCCATGGACTGCGTCTCTCCCTTGCCTTTCTCCCCACTCCCTGCCATCCCCTCCCCTAAGCACCTGGACATGGTCAGATCTTCCTTGCTACAAAGTTGTCATACGACCTAGTTATGTTTCTACTGCTGTGATAAACACCACAATCACAAATACCGCGGGGAATTTCGTCTCACAGCTTATAGTCCCTCAGTCTCTAGCCACTCCTTAGTCTTTCCTGCACCCTCTCCTTGGTCCCCAACAGGATGATGTTCTTTAGTGTCTTAGCTCACTTTTCTCCCTCTATCATATATAGTATGGTGTATAGAGTCTATACACTGCCATTGGATACTTCTCCAGTACATCTACTATCTGTTTGACTGTGAGTCTGAAATCTGTCTCCCCGGTCTTATCCTACATACTCAGTTCAAACCTACACATTCAGCTCTGACTAACACTCCCATCAGGCAAGTTAAATGGACAAATGAGACTTCCCTGTTCACTCCTTCCCCCCAGTCCTCTTTCCATAGCTCTTAAAATCAACACATGGCACCAATGTCAACTAAGTTGCCGACTGGAAGTGGTTCTGTCTCTTTATCCTCCCTCATCTGCGAGTTCAGTAGCTTCAGTGACCTAACTTGCTTCTTCTTCAAGTCCACCTGTTTTCTCCATTCCCATTACTCGCCTCTCCGCTCTCTGTCGCCATCATTCACATGTCACACGTGGCCTCTGTCTGAACTCTAAAAGTAATTAGTATATGTGTGTGAGTGTGTACCATATGTTTGGAGAGTGTGGATACAGGTATACATACATCTAGATCTCTAATGTCATTCCTTGATGCCATGAAAGTCTCTCAGTGATCTGGACTACCTGAGACTCTGTCTCAAAACAAACAATAAAAAGCTCGATAAATATTCATCGAAAGTGTAAATGAACAAACACTAGAAATACATCTGAGTGGCTGAAAAAAATTCATCCTCTGTAGATGTACTAGTTCGTTCTCCCAAATAACTTTGCTTTTAACCCCCATTCTGGTGCATTCTAAAGCCATTGAGAAAGATTCCTATTCATCAAGCACTTTAAAATGCTAGGGGCAAAGACCCCAGAGAAGGGATCTCTATGTTATATTATAGTTTATTCTGAGATTGAAACATTCCATCCTGTAGAGAAGCTCTTTAAGCAGGGACTCAAACAACTCAAATTAGCTTCAGGAAGTCCTGTAACTAACCAGATTCATTAGGCCTCTCCTTGTCATAGTACCTAAATAAAAGCTGAGAGTCCCTCTGACACAAGCCATACTGTAAAGAAGACTCTGGTACAGGACTCGCTGCCAGGATGAAGTGTAGACCAGCTGAGTTCACTTGGAAGGGACACTCTCCAATGTGTTGAGTGCATGCAGGTGTGCAATGTGACCCAGGTTCCCGGCGTTTGTGCACTGTCGCAAGAGTTTTGCAAGGGTTTTGGTGATGAAGCTGTCTGTGAGTCATTTCTGTTCCTGTAAGTAACTCCTCACCCATGTTTCTGTATGTAACCCCAATATAACTCATTCTTCATCAAGTTGAAATTTGTGTGGAACCCATTCTTTGGTCTGTCATGGGCTCCCTATCTGGGATGAGTAGACATGTATCTGACATCCCCCTGGAAAAGTTTTGTCACGTGACACTATTTCCAGTGTCTTGGATCTGCCTTCACAGCCCACAATTGACTACCCTTACCACAATGGCACCATTAAAGGTCATTTGTTACAAGTGCCGAAATTTACTGCTAGTGAGGAAGGAAGCCAGTGTAAATGTCCAAGGTCAGAGTCAGATGAGTGCTGCTGCTACGGGCATCAGTTAGATGACATTTCATTCCTGATAACCTTGGTGCAATTGTTGCCACAGCTATAAAAGCAGACAAATTAATACAATGGAATACCAGGTTCCCTGCCAAGTGAGCACACAAACCCAGGAATGAAGAGTTAGCACACACTTGCTGCTGACAATTAAGATATTATTTGTGAGCTTTCACACAAGGACAGGTCCAGTCACAGCTTTCCGCTTGTGATCGCCAGGTTAGTTCATAAAGCAGATGGCAAAAGTAAAGGGGGGCAGGGTGCAATTTGGAAGAAGAGAAATGTTAAATCCTGGCTTGAAGAGTCAAGGGTCCTCTGGCAGAACTCGGCATTCATTCCAGTAGCATCCCTTCTTCATGGTGCAGATGATGGAGGCCAAAGAGATGAGCAAGGCAACTGTGGTTACCATTATCCTTACGCTTCTACTCCCTGACACAACTGTGGCCTGTGCATTTGCATTCTTGTTTTATACAAGCTTTTCTAATATATGAGGTTAATGCCATTCAAGTATGACTCAAGGTCCTTAAGTCATTCTTCAGCCAGAAGGGGATAGCTGGTGCAGACCTTCAATAACTTATAAGAAGAAATCGCATCTCTTTAAAGTGACAACTTTTCTACTTCTCATTCTTTGCAAAAGAAGATAGGTATACATGATGGGTCACCTTCACTGCCAACATGATGGGATTTAGAATCACCATGGAAACAAGCATTTATGAATGTGTCTGGGGGGAAGTGTTTCTAGATTGAATTAACTGATGTGGGAAGACTCACCATAAATGGAGACAGCACCATTCCATAGACTATAACCCCAGACTGCATTAAAAGTAAGAACCAGCTAAATACTAGCATTTAGCTCTCTCAGCTCTGGGACTGCTGATCCCATGTGACCAGCTGCTTCATGTTCTTATCCATGACTGCCCCGTCATAGGAGACTGTACCCTCAAATTGTGAATCAAAACCTTTCCTTCTTTCCTAAGTTTCTTTTGTCAAATATTTTGTCACACACAAAAAGAAATAGTGCCTTCTATGGAGTTTTGCTAAACATGCCCTTATTATGGTTACAAGTGTGAGGTTTGATTCCCATAGTCCCTTGCTTTTACATAGTAACTATCCCTATTGTATTTGTCCACTTGTTTTCCCTACTTCTTCAGATGTGATAGTGACCTTTGCTTAAGGTCTTTCAGAGGATGTTGTGAGGGCTAGTTTTTGTTAGCCAAGTACTTTGCAGAGTGTCTGTATTGTCTAGAATTATGCTCATTACTATCACAAATCTCAGATTAACTCAGAAATTTAGAAATGATGACTCAGAAGCCAGTTCTCAGAATCCCAGTGACATTACTTATGAAAACAGTCATACCAGTTCTTGCACTGGTCTGGAATCTTATGGTAGATGGGGTTTGAAATATGCCAAGTTATGCCTGACAATGAAAATTAGGCTATGTCACACCCTTCATAACCTCAGCTCTCCTCCTCAAAGAGTCTGGCATCATTGCTTACATCAATCTTGTTAGTTTTCTGAACATTTACTGAAAGAAGATACTGGCTTTGAACTTCTCATAAGTACTCTCTCTCAGGCAGGGTAACCCCCTTAGGGAGGGGGGAGGGGTGGCACACATGTACACATGCATATGGAGGTCTGAGGACCACCTTGTCTGTTGTTCTCCAGGTACCTTCAACCTTGTGTTTTGAGACAGGGTCTCTCTCTGGTTTGAAGCTTGCCAAGTAGGCCAGACTGGTTGGTGAGCTGACTCCAGAAGTCTTCCTGTTTGTACCTCCCCAGTGCTCGGATTACACATTTACACCACCATGCCTGTCTTTTTATATGGTTTCTGGGGATTAAACTCAAATCCCCATGTTTGCAAGACTAACACTTTATGGACTAAGCTATCTCTCCAACCCTATTTTTTTTTTTTTGGCCAAAGATGGATGTTAGATTTTAGTCAAGTACTTTTTCTGTGTCTCCTAAAATGATCTTATGTTTTATCTTTCTAGTTCTTAATAAGATGAATCACACTGACTTCTTTGTGAATGTTAAATCCACTTAGTATTTCTTCAGGGAAGTATGTGCCAAAATTCCACTTCTGTATGTTGCTATATTCAATTCTCTAAGGTGCTATTTCGGATCTTGCATGTATGCTCTTTGGGAGATTGTTTTGGTATTCATGCCTCATATGTGTGAAAGAATGCAAACGAAACAATCTAGAGCTTTCTTTGTGGGAGTGGCTTTAACCATTAGTTTTCTCAGCAGATATATTTCATTTTTTGTTATCTACTTTACAGTTATCTTTTATGAGTCATTTCTGATTGTTTTGGAATCATGGAGTGTGAGTCCTGTTTCTTGTATCCTTGATTGAGACATTCTGTGACAGAATATGGCTTATCTTGGTGCATATCTATAATTTATGCTCTGTGACTGGCTGGAATGTGTCAGTTAGTCAAGTTGATTTTAATGCTGAATAAACCTTCTAACTCATCACCACTTTTCTGTATCAAAAGTAGTATCGAAGCCTCTGAGCAAGATCTTCTGCTTCTCCACTTCTGCTTTCCATTCTTCTAGTTTCTCTTTCATGTGTTTTTAAGTCATTTTAGTCCATTCCTAAATTCTGTGGATTGCTATTAACTGTTCCTTCTATTATTATGGAATAACCCTGTAAAAATCTCTATTAATGTCATTTATCTTGAAATCAGTTTTTTTCCCCTAATGCTAATATAATCACTCCACCTTTTCAACAATTAGTTCCAACATGTTATTTTACAATATTGGTTTTGTAAACCACTTGTACTTCGCACATAGAGCATATTTCCTGTAGGCGGCATCTAGTTGGGTTAACATTTTATGTTCAATCCAATAGATCATGTGTTCAATTGATATTTAAATCATTTACATTTAATATAGTATCAGTATAGATAAACATAAATCTTTCATTGTGTTTCTTTTCATTTCTCCTATTTATTTTTTGCTCCCCTCTCCCCACTTTCATGGGTAGTTTTTGATCCACTGAAACTTTTGAATATACTCTTGCATAACTTCTGATCCTTCCTGATATCTGAACTTACCCATGCTTCATTCAGTAACTCAGTTAAGAGTAGAGGAGACCCTCAGCACAACTCCAGAGTTAGCCGTCTCCTCCACACAGCTCTGTGGGGTGCCCCATTGTAGACTCTGGTTACTCTACCCTCCTTGAACATGCGACTCTATGCCTTTAACTCAGTGAATCTCCCAGGCTCCAAAAGGGTTCCTCTTCCTTGAAAATGGCTTTAGGCGGGCTAGGATGGCCGAAGAGGCAATCATGGAGCTACCCTAATTGTCTACCTTTCTTGAGGTGACAGCAGGACTGATTGTGGGCCCCTCACTTGTCTGTCTTCTCCAGGGCACCAGCAGGCTTCATCGTGGGGCCAGTTCATCTGTCTCCTGCCTTTCAAGCATTGTTGTTCTTTGTCATCTGATGTCCAGCTGCTGCTTCATGTGTTTTGTCCATTTCTTTGGGTTTTGAATGTGCTGTGAATGTATCCCCTGACATACATGATGAAAATTGAAACTCCAGGAATCGAGGAGTTTTTAAAGGTGGCTAGGTCAGAAGAGAACTTCCCTTTTGGACAGAATTTGTTCTTTTCTAAAACTAGGGCTGTGTGTTCACCCCTTTTCCCAGTATGAGAACATACAGAAAATACAATCTGTAGAGAACGGGTCCTCGGCTGACACCAAGTCTCGAGATCCTGATCTTGGATTTCCCGGCTTCCGGAAATGAGAGCAATACATTTCTGTTGTGTATAAACTGCCAACCCTAAATTATTTTGCTATAACAGCCTGAGCGGAGTAAAGAGAGATTGTTTTAGGAAAGGGGCGAAATCAAATTCCTTCCAGTCTATCTCAGCCAGATGTGATTCTGGGTGTAATTATGAGTTAGCCTGATGAAAATGAGAAATGTTTTAAAATATGAATCTGAAGACTATTCTGTGAATAGCCTAAAGTATTTACAGTCAGAACTTATGTTTATTAACTCAAAATTTATAGCATCATTAAAATACTGGTCAAGAGTAAACCCAGATCAAATAGTTAACTGTTTTCTTTTAACATTCTTGCTCTAGTTTAACAATCTCTGCAGACACTGACAAGGCCTCTCTCTCAGGGCTGAGTTAAAGCAGTGCCTGTTGGCTTTACTGTCTTTTCGGGAGAGAAAGCTCATTACAGGTTAACAATTACTCAACTCTCTCTTGATTTGATCTTAATCTATAAACAGAAGTCTCTGTTCTGCAAACTTTGGATTTAGATTGGAGCCCTGTGTTTATCCAAATGCCTGGAAGGTACAGCACAGAGTCATTTTACATCACGAATTGTTACCTGCAAACATATGCCACCCATGTCTTGTGGTCTAAAAATACTCCGAAACTAACAACTGGAAAGGGGGTGCATCATACTTACACAGTTTCCATATGTCATTTTAAGGCATATTTTCTCTTGTTTATCATGTATCAGTTAATTTTCCTTATTCTCTTTTCATTGTTGTTTCTCAGAGCATCTGACATAAACAAGACCTCTGTTTCCTGTTTTGGAAACTTTTTACATTCATTTTTAAAGTGTGTGTGTGTGTGTGTGTGTTTCTGATGTATGCATATATGTGTGTATATGTTTATGGTGTGTGTGGTGTATGTGCCTAGTATATGTGTGTATATGTATGGTGTGTGTGATGTGTGTGTATATGTGTATGGTATGTGTTTAAGAAGAGGAGAAACAGTATCCTTGACCTTTGAGATGCAGAAAGCCATCCTTACTTAATAGAAGCAAAGGAACAAATACACATTTGTCAGATGTTGGATTCTTTCTATCCCTTTGAAGCCAAAAGCAATGTCCTAGAAGTGACAAAGGCGAGGTCCTTCATAAATCACCATCTCCCTGCTGTTCTGTTTGAAAGCAGGAGTAGAGCAGAGCCCATCGAATTGGTCTTTTTGGCTTCGATTTACAGCCCCTAGCTGACCTCAGGAACCTCAGGGCCGCGGCCTCTGATGCATTCCCAGGGCTGGCTCTCCTAGGTCTTGACCACATTCCTTGCTCACTTTCCCACTTTTGGCTTCTGAAACCATCAGTTGCTAGAGGCCTGGATTTCCGCTGTGACCTTCCTATATGTGTTGACACCGAGGTGGTAAATCACCGCAACAATTTGTCCCTCCATTTCTAGAATCCCTTTACCTAATTTATTTTCAATTGCCCACTTCCTCCACATGCTGGAGGGCCCTGGTGAATGCGGCTATGCCCGTTTTTTTACTTCTTCCTATCACCACCACACTTTGGGAGGTATACATTCGAAAAGGAAAGTGGAGGGAGAGGATCAAAGAGGCAGAGGGGAAACGCAAACAGAAAATATCAAAGTGCACTCAGATAACATCTGCTTCCTCGTGAGATCCTATAGCCTTCACTATGGTCTTAGATCAGTCAGGTGGAGGAGTGATGGGGGGAGGGAGGGAAAGTATTGTGGAAACTGAATAAGACATTATGAGAAGGGAAAGAGTAGATTACAAACATTTGCAGGAAAAAAAAAAAGCCTAGATAATTGAAAAGCAGAGTTGGTAGAAGGGGAGTTTGGGAACAGGTGAGAAATGAAATAAGATGCGTTGTGAAGACAGCACAAGAAGTTGCCACCACCAGATATTTTCACAGAAAGAAACCTTGCTTTGTGTCCCTTGATGACTGTGCCATGGAGTGCAGCATCCTACAGCGCTTCCCTTCTTTTTCTGAAGTGCCTTGGCATCGTGCAGCTCTCCCGTCCATTGCTTTTACTGTGCAAGTGGTTTTTTTCCTGCAGAACGTCGTAAGGTCCCACTTTTCAAAAATCTGTGTGAGGGAAAAATCAGAGGGTAAACACGGGAGCACATGTTTAGAAGAGAACGCAGAAGCCAAGCTTCCAGTGCAGCAGAGACATTGGCCATTTCTTCTGCGGAGACAGAGTCCCAGTGTAGCAGCTTCCACAGAGCGCTGCGATCTACCAGGGAAGATCCCTGCGCTAATGACTGTAGGAAATCACGGCTGGCAACTGAGGTTGATTCTGCACTTCATGTTTGTGCAAAACACCCATCAAAGTGATGGGAGTGTTGCTGTGGTGGGCAAGGCAATATTTACACGACTGATATCCTGGAGCTGCTTCTCACAGCATTTCTAGTTTCATCTCTGACTACCTCCCCTCAACCTTGTTTTGTAGATCTCTGATGAGAAAATGGGCTGGTTACTGTGTCACTAACTGCCCCCTTGTTATTCTCCTGTGTCCTTTATTTAGGAATCTAGGCAGCTAAGTCACCATGATACACCCTCTACCTTACGTTAGTTTCATTTCCTTTGCAAGAGCAAAGCTACATTTTTGTCATTATTCCATGACAATAATGAGCCACTTAGGATTTTTTTTTATTCCTATCAAAAATAATGACTAAAGCTCTTTTGCTAGGATGACAAGGACAAGCCAAGAGGATAAGAACCACCATCTGTTAGCAAATTACACCTGTCGATCACATAAATCGGGAAGAAAGTTCCACAGGTCTATGATTGGCCCATCCCTACAATGTAGGTACAATAAGAACCACTGACATCTGTAACACCAACTCCTCTCCTTCACATCTCACGAATTCTCTTTTCTTGGTCATTCATCACTTGAAGCTGTCCTCAGACATGAAAGAGACAAGACTCCAAGAGGAGGGCTGGAGGAGATGGGAGTCAGTAAAAACAACTTAATCTTTCTGGTTTTAAAGGATCAGTATGGGGAGAGCAATTAGCAATTAAGTAATTAATTAGCAGGCTACTTGGTTGCATCCTTTAAATTAGTAGCTAAGTGGATAGGCAGGTAGGGAGACAGACAGACAGACAAACAGACAGAGGAGTGCTTGCCTAGCATGCATGAAGAAGCCCTTTGGTTCCATCCCCAGCACTTCATAAATCAGGTGTAGAGGCACACACCTATATTTTCAGCACTCAAGAAGAGGTGACAGGAAGATCAGAAGTTCAAGGTCATGCTCATCTTTGCATGGAATTTAAGAGACATATGAGACCCTACCTCAAAAAATGCATAAAAAGTTACACGTTTTTGTAGTATTTGAAGAGTAATGGGAAGAATTAATGTATTTCTTGATCATGCTCACTCTGTCTTGAGTTCAAATGAAAATGAATTTGCAACAATAGCAGATTACCCAAACCACACTTGTACTGTTACCCTGGTTGTTTTGGTGCTAGGGTTTGAAACCAGGTCTTATACATGCAAAGAATGAGCTCTACTATGGAATCATTACTCTAGCTCCCACTCATCTTTAAAAACCACATGCAGAGAGCATAAACTGTGCCCTGGAATGGCATTGTTGACATATTGTCCCTCACTTTTCTCCCGTAGAATCAGGGTCTTCTGCAGAGCGTGTGTTTACCTCACTCTGGAGCTCCATGGCACTCTGCTTTAGCTGATAGTCTGATCCCAGAGCTTACAAACACCTATCTCTGCTGCGGTAAAGAAATGAAATTCCAGGCCTTCGATGAAACATACAGTTAATGGATGGTCCCCAAATCTATATTTAGCTGACTGGCTCCTGTCTGAGAGAGATGTGATGAATGTTTCCTGTGTATAAACTGAAGGATGATGGATTCTGCGATCATACCCTAACTGGGAGATGCTACTTTGGAATAATTAAATGTTCCATCATTTGCAAGTCTAAATAGTCCATTGTGAGCTCCTGGTTTTGTCTGTCAACAGATCCTTCCAGTTTCTAAAGGAAATTTATCATTAAAATAATTGAACTGATAGCAGCATACATCCACAGTGTGTCAGGGATGGTACATTTCATAGGATGCTAATTCATAGCTACAGGTTAGAAAACTTAATCTATGTATGAACGGACTTCATAAATGGCAAAATGACACATATTGTTTAAGGCTGTTGGTAGATATTCATCTTCAGGTGCCAAAAAGGTGTTCTGTTTCAAGAGGGGGATGAGCCTTTTGTCAGGGGAAGCTTCCGTGGGCTGGGAAGGCATTCAGACAATACTTGGTAATTAATTAATTATTTCACAATTTGTTTTGTTGCTGATCTTCCTACACTTTAGAGGTCTATACAACCTAAGATTCTTTTAAAATCTTTACTGTTTTCAAGGCATATCATGATAGCTTCATCTAATATTTTATATGCATCCTTTAGTGTATATTTTAATATACAAATTTTCTATTTTAGTCTTTTAGTCTGCAAAATAGTCGTGGAGAAAATGATTGGGTCTGGTGAGTATTAATCATATATAAAGACAGACAATTTGCTAGAGAGATGATTCATGGATTGATAGACAATCAATAACAATAGGTAGATAGATATAGATGATAGATGAATAGCCAGACTATAAATAGATAAATTACTGATAAATTATAAATAGATAAACAGGTGATAGATACAGATGGCAGATAAAGATAGAGCCATCAATGGATAGGTAGACATGCGTATGAATAATATAACTTCTCATGAAAACATTTTTCTATAGAACAAGGCTATAGAAAGAGTTCCCTAGCTCTACCAGACATTTGTTCCAGTGTTCAGGTTCTGTACATACCAATCTGAACTTTATACAGAAGCACTCCTTACAATGGGAAGGGCATAGCTTCCCCTTAGTGATGTACATGCACAGTGTGGCACTCCCTTCTTGAATTCATGGCTCCCCTCTGATCACCAGCACAGTTCAGCTTGTGTGAATTACTTCCATTCAGCTATGTGTGTGAGTATGTTTGAGAACTTAGCTAAAATCTCACTATTGCCTAAAAACTCAGCTTGCCACTAGGAACATTTGGACACACTGCTGATCAAATTAATCATTAACCATTGATCTACACACTACCCAATTAATTATTAAGAAGACTGCAAACACCAGATGAATCAAGCTATGGCCAACAGCTTTCTATTGCCCTATGTGGGCTGTGTGGTCCATATGTGGAGCATGTGCACGCAGGGAGGCCCTGCTGGGCGTGATGGGAATCATGCCTGCCTTTCACAGCTCACTGTGTGTCAGTGCAGCAGCAGTGACATCACAGCAGCCAAACAGGGACTAAGTTGCTCCTGACTTAACTAAAGTTGTGAGGATAACAGAAAAGGCAATTCATTAGACACTAACATCTACTGTTAAGAACGCCATATTGAAGATTTTTAAACTGTTAGGAAGGGGCTTCTTAACATCCTTGGTGATGACTTTATGTAATTCAGGTACAGCCAGTATCTTATTGATTCTGAATGGCCTGAAGCACTTCTCTCATTTCAATCAAGGCTACATGAGGATGGTGACTGTCTGCATATAAGCTGTAACGAGGCTGTCTGCTGTAAGCCCAACCTCTCTGACCCAGTCAAATTGGTATTTCTAGACTCACTAATGCTCAAGTGCACCTTAATACTCAAAATACTTCTTGGGATTTTAAGGTCAATTTATATGTGATTTCTGACATTCAGAACACTGACGAAAACTCACCTACAATCAGGAGATCTCCTGAAAGAAATATCAATGACTTAACCATCAGACCCTGAAAAGTTAAGAGCTTATATCTGTCAACACAGGTGGATTTTGTGAATTTCTATGAAAGACAAAAGCTTTGGTGAATATTTAAATAAATATTTTTAAAACAATTTGAAGAAGAGAAAGCAAAATACCTATTTGCAGATTTCAGGGCAAGGAATCCCCAAAGTTGTACGAAGGCTGGCTGTTCATTCAACGGTCATGAGCTATCTTTCAAATATGCTTCAAATATGTTCAGTGTGGCACACTGTTAATCAGGTTGGAGCTGAACACTGAAACACCGGAAGGGATCTGCATCAGAGCCACACAGTGACTCAAACTTTTATAACGACAGAATCAAGCTAACGTCACTGCTGATGACTCATAAGGATTTACAGCAGAAATTAAATAAAAGTAAAACACCCTCAGAAGTTCTGATTTAGTAAGCAGTGTAGACAGGGCATTATCAGAGATTAATTGTCTTTTAATCATAATCCCAGCCATAAATGAACACTAAGCCATCATTCAAAGTTATGGGACCTGCACAGGGAGAGCTGGCTTAAAGGAACAAGAAGAGTGGCTGTCTCCACACAGCCCTGCCTTGTTAGAGTACAGGAAAGTGTGCAGGAAAGCATATGGGTGTCTCAGACTGCAAGAGCCATCCACTTCCATATCTTCTCACAATGGCCTCTTCCAAGCCTGTTGATATCAAGTCATGCCTTTTAGACAACAACCACTAGATAATTTTTGTTAGTTTATCTGTCTTCGTTTTGGAAACAGGGTCTCAGTAGGCTAGCTTCCAACCTGCTAAATATCCAGAGTTGATCATGGAGTTCTGGTCTTCCTGCCTCCATGTCCAGGGTGCCGGGATTATAGGCAGGCATGTGTGCTGTACCCAGTTTATGTAGTGTTGGAGGTGGTGGACTGGAGCTCTACAAACTGAGTCACATCCCAGCCCCTATCCCTACATTATTATTTTTTAATGGAATTTTATTGTTGGCTTTGTCCCTGCTTGCTTCTTGCTGTCAATATGTCATGTAACTTCTTATTCCTGTAGATAATAATCAGAACTAGATCATTTCTTATCTGTTTCTTAAGATTGTCCAAATGATAAAAATGTATGTGCAAGCACCTTGAGTCTAGCAAGACACGAAAAGAAAGAACTGATAAGTTTGTTTGCATCTGTAATTCAAGTTCCATGGGCGGTTGGATGAAAAGCCTAAGAGGAAGTTAGTGGAGTGCACACTGACACCCGAATGAGGTGTTTTGCTCACGTTCTCTGGTTTTTAGTGGCATCAGATGATTTTGTAGATATGAAGCATGACTTCTATTTGCAAATAAAGAAACAATAGATAAGACATAAAAGAACAGAGGGAAAACTATGCCATCCATAATCCAGAACTGGCCTGGTTAATGCCATCTTAGACATATAAGTGCTAAGACAATCCATAGACAAGGTAATATGCATGCATAATTCTATCTGTAACACGTGTACTCCAAAAAAAGGTGCTAACTACATATACCACTGTGGTGGCTGGCATGGATTGCCAACTTGACAGAATCTAGAACCACCAGAGAGGTAAGTCCCTGGGTATGCCTAGGGGGGGTTATCTTTATTAACTGAAATGGGAGACTCATTGTGGATGGGACTATTCCTCAAACCAAGGACCCTGAACTATATGAATGGAGAAAACAAGATGAGCACTGACACCTGGTCCTTCATTGTTCTCTACTGACTGTGTACACAGTACGACCAGATAGAAGCCTCACACTCCTGCTACCTTGATTTCCCCACCTAATATGCTGTACCTTGAACTGAGCTAAAAAATACACCCCCTTCCTACTTTCCTTATGTTGCTTTGTAAAACTTATCATACCAACAAGAAAAAAATAATAAAAACCCTGACAACTATTAAATTAGACTAATACTTATGGAGCAAAAATCAATGAAAGGAAAAACTAGAGAACCAGTGAACTTTGAATCACATTTCTTACTCAACATAAATATTAGTGTTTCAGCCAGATGTAGTGGTGCACATCTGTAATCCCAGCACTCAGAAACGAAAGCCAGGAGGATTAGAAATTCAAGGTCGTCCTCATATACCATATACATAAATAACTTCAGGCCAGTCTAGGATATATGAGACTCTTGTCTCGAAAACCCAAACCAAAACGCACAGAGAGAGAATGTTTAAAATAGTTACATTAAATTTAAATAATTTGTTTAAAAGGCTAAAAGGATAGAGTCCTGGTTATTAGTTTTCCTTCTTAAAGCATGAGGAAATCAGAGCACATATGCCCCTCTTCTCCCATTCCTCCTTAGCAACTACTATCTGACCTCTGACCTTCAGGGTATTGCAGACCTGAGTCTGTGTGCCTGTCAGGCTGATGCTGATGTCCAGAGTATTTTGGCTTCCATTTTTGGTTTTGTTTCTGCATCTTTTCTACAGATTCAATTCCTTCCAAGTCTACAGTATCTCTTGTCTAGATTTGATCTTTACACAGAACAACTTACCTGAATGTGGTCTTATGTTTATGGTGGAAGGGCATCTATCCTGGGTGTAGATTTATTCCTTTAGTCGGACTCCCTTTCCTTCTGATCTCTTGCTCTTCCTCCAGCTTGTTATCCCATGGAGAGTTACTGTCTATGATCAAGTGCCCAAAGGATTTACCTACCTCTGCTTGATCTGTTCTCTCTGATTCTGCTTTTGAACCCTACCATGCACTGTTTACTGAAAAGCTGAAATGATAGGTTGAGGATGTGCTCAGAAGAGTGTCTAGAATGTATAAGGCTGTGAGTTTGACCCCTAGCATGTCATTAAACGAGATGTGATGGTGCATATCTGTAATCTTACCATTTAATAAGCAGAGGCAGGAGGATTAGGAGTTCAAGGTCATCTTGGCTGTGTAGTGAGTCTGAGGCCAGTCTGGGATGCATGTAACCTTGCCTCAAACAAAAAGCTGAAATGACCTTTTAAGAACATAAATCACTAATCCCTGCTTAAAGTTCTAATACCACTTTTTTGTAGTATTCTATTTCAAACACATTCCAACACCTCTAATGGCTGTCACGGCCTCTAATGACTTCATGGGCCTGCTTGTCTAATTTTAGCCACCAGTCTGCGAGAGCCCACCACTACCCTCAGGTCACCCAGACCTGCTCTTCCTTTCTTCAGTAATCACACGTCAACCTGTTCCTGTCCTGGGTCTCAGCAATCCATAGAACTCAGTCCCTCGAGGTCACTACAGGCTGGTATGCTCATGTTTCTTGATCTATTATGGTTCATTTGTGGGCACCCATGTACTCAGAGAGACTTCCCGCCTCACTACCTTTCCACCTGCTCACTCCAGCCTCACTCAACACCTCTCATCCCCCACTTTCCCCTGCTTGACTCTCCATCCTGCATCTGCCAGCATTCTCCTTGGCAAACAGTCAGTTCCCAGCCATTGCTGACTCAAGCAGATGGATTATTAGCCTCCAGCCACACCCTCGGTTCCATCACAGTCACCCATCCTTGTGGTATTATGCTATAAAGCCACATATTTATACGTATTTATGTTACTTACTTTTGTGCCTCTCATACTTTATCCTTGAAGATACATTCCTTTTTTCCGCATAGCCTTTCACCATCTTCAGGTTTCCTGGATATATTCATGAAGTTGATGTAATATTGTGATGGTATTGGTTTTCCTCTTGACAGGGTCTAGGATGCCAAAGAGACAAGCCTTTGGGCATGTCCTGAGAAACGATCTAGATTGGGTTAGCTGTGGGGAGAAGACCCGCCCTGAATGTGAGTGGCAGCATCCCACTGACTAGGATCTGGGTTGGGTGAAAATGAGCAAGCGAGCTGAGCACCGGCCTCCATCCCGCTCTGCTTCCTGCCTGCGGAGGCCATGTGAGCAGCTGCTTCTCCCAGTCCTTCCATGAGTTCCTCCCCACAATGGACTGTACCCTCAAACCGTGAGACAAAAATAAACCCTGCCTTCCTTTAGTGTATTTTGTCAAGTATTTTGCTACATCAAAAAGAAAGTTAACTCGTGTAACTATTAATTATTGTAACTATTAACTATGTAAACTATTAACTGTTAATAAATTTGTTTTTACTCCACACCCAAAACATTGAGCAACACTGCAGTGACACCTTGTTCAACTCTCTTGAGTTTGGGGGACGCACACTTAGGGCTAGAATTCCTAGGCTACTCGCAGTTCACTGGCACCTTCCAATGTATGAGACATCTTCAGATTGCGCTCCGGAGTGATGCAGCGCTTTGAATCCTGTCCCATAACTGGGCCAAAGTCCACCTTTGGTGAGCACCTGAACTTTGGCAGCAGCTACATTGTCCTCAGCTTCATGTGTACTGTGTGGATCCAGGCCTCATAGTGAGGTGGACCAGCTCCTCAGCCGATGGCTTTTCCACTCCTATTTGATTCAATTATTTTTGATTTTGGTAAGGAGACGTTCTTGGATGTTTCCCCTATAGCAGTGACATAGGTGGATATCCTCTGCTAATTATCTTCTACCCACTACTTTGGTTAAACAGAGATTTTTTTCATATGCTTTCTAACAGACACACATTTAGTCTTTTGTATTTAAACTTTTATCATGTGGAATTTACTTAGTCGGCTGGCATGGAACACACAAGGCATGAGGCAGAGACAAATCTGACGCTTGTACAAACAGTGAAACAATTTCCCCAGCACAACTATTTTTCTTCTTGATATTTTCCACTGCTTTAACATTATGCTACTGGCAATATCAGGCTTCCAAATATATGGGGTTTTCTGATCTGTTTTTGTTCAAATTGAGCGTTTCCCAGCACTAAGTCACTTTAGCATGACAAACTTGACATGTGTCTTAATATTTTAAAGACTGAGATCTGTGAGGAACTTTCTCTTGAAAATAGTCTTCACTCTTTTTGGGATCTCATTTTTTCCATAAATTTTTTTCATTCGTTTATGTAGGATAGGGTCCCATATAGCACAAGCTGGCCTCATACCATCCAGATAAGGATGACTCTTTCGTTTTGTTTTGTTTTGTTTTTCAAGGCAGGGTTTCTCTGGCTGACTTGGAACTCACTCTGTAGACCAGGCTGGCCTCAAACTCACAGAGATCCTTCTGCCTCTGCCTCCCAAACGCTGGGATTAAAGGAGTGCGCTACTACCACCCATCAAGGATGATCTTTAACTTCTTATTGTCCCACTGCCACCTCCAAATGCCAGGATTACAAGCATGTGTCAAAATAGCCATATATTTCTTTCTAAGAGATGTATATGTTTCTTGGTCTTTTAGCTTAAACATTTAGTCATGTGGAATTTACTTAGCCACCTGGCACGGGAATCGTAGAGTACAAGCACAAATTTTATGCCCAGTTTTATGAATGCTGGGGCATGAACCCAGGGCTTTTCTGAGATGAGACAAGCACTCTGCCAAGTGAGTTGCGGCCCTAACCCTGATGTAAATTTTATTTTAAGTTTTATTATTATTTTGTTTGCGTACATGATGTATGCGAGCATGGGTACATGTGTGCCATGATACACATGTGCAGGAGGTCAGAGAACAACTTTTGGGAGTTGGTTCTGTCTTCCCACCATGGGTGGGTTCCATGGATTGAGCTCAGGTCATCAGTCTCTCTGACAAGTGCTTTTTTTACCCACCGAGCCATCTTACCCAGCCATAAATTTCAAATACCTGATCTAATCTCCCTTGCTGTGAGAATAACAATGCATCTATTAATTTGGGGCAGTTGATATATTTACAGTACTGTTGCCCTCTCTTACAATCTTCAACAGCTCGTGGTTTGTGTATTTCATGTCCTCTAAGAGGTTTCCTCTTCTCCATAAATGTCTCTGTTTCTTTTGTTGGGACTAGATCTTGGCTTCATCCTTGCTCGCCCTTTTGCTTAGTGCTCTGCAGATCTCCAGTCAGTCATAACATACTGGAAACGTTTGTATGCAGGTGATCAGTGGCCCCGCTTCAGGGCTTTCTTCTTCCTTTGCTTCCCTAGTTTGTGAACGAAGCATCACTCCTAAGTTCTTCCGGAACACAAACATTTTTGAGATAAGCATCTACGGTTGTAGAATCCTTATGTTACCTTGGCATTTAAAGAAACTTCAGCTAGTCTTAAAGAAAAATCTCAATCCAAACTCGTGTTCACCATCAGTCTAAGACTCCATCTTACCTCCGATCATGGCTGCAGGAAGCCTGGGTATGGATAATGTCGTTCTTGCTCCTCTGTAGATAATGCTCCATTTCTTTCATCAGCTCAGCTGTTCCCTTTGGTTTGAGTTTGCTTAGTGTCCATTATATTTAATGTACAGACTTTCTCTCATTGCCCGCCACCCCGGACACACACACACATACATACACACCTCCTTATCCTGTAAGGTGTTCTGAATGAGTTTTTATAGTTTCTTTTTACTTGTGAGAATGTTTAGCCATCATTTCTTGGAATCTTTTAAGGCTGAGGAAAACCTCCTCCCAGTCCTGCTGTTTCCATGGTGCCAGTAAAACATCTGTGAAGCTCAATTCTATCATGACCTCAGACAACAGCAAAAGCAGAACCTGCCCCCCACACATACCCTCCCTGGAGTACACAGTGTACTCCTTCCATCTACCAGACAGGCCACCCCTGCAGGAGGAAACACATCACGGCTCCATGGGCAGTAGCCAGGCGCGAGGTAGGTGTTGCCAGACCCAACTGGAAGAACAGGGGGGAAGGACACAAAGCCAAATCCTGATAGGTGGGCAAGAGAACAGCAATGAATGTGGGTGTCTTGCGTGCGTTGCTAGGAAACTCTATGCGATGTGGGTGGAAGTCTCCTTGCCCTCCTGCGTGGTGACTGATGTGCAACTCTGAGGCTCTACTGTTGAAATTTTGACTCGTGATTTTAGAAATAAAAATGGGAACTGTCTCCTAATTCTAAATGGTATTTGAATGACATGCTTCTTATAAATAAAATCTGTCTCAGCAAAAATACTTACTAGGGGTCTGGGAGTTGGATCCCCTGGTGAGGTGTTTCTCGTGTATCATGAGGACCCACGTGAAGACAAAGCACAGCCTGGCATGGGGGCCCCCACCAGCGTTAGAGATACAGACAGATCCCTTGGGCTTGCTGACCAGCCTAGTCATCAAGCTCCAACTCCTACTGTGAGACCCTGACTCAGAAAATGAAGTGGGTAGAGTCCTCTGTGTGTGTGTGCACACATACAGCCGCATGCACGCCTGCATGCCTACTTACACCCACTTCCCTGCCCACCTACATACACACAAATAAGTTAATTTAAAAACTGAATCAACTGTTCATTGATTCCGTTTAGCACTTCTCTTGACAAGATCTTGACCTTCATATACATCTTGGAAATGTTTGTGACCACCTCTCTCAACCTCAGACCAGTCTCAACTCAAGCTTGGAGAACGACTAGGAAAGACCCTGCTTCTTTCCACTGTCGAAAAGTATCTTATATTTACCTTTTTGTTACTTTTTTATGCTCCTATATTAGAATGTGAATCCCATGAAAGAGGAGACTTTGTCAACTCCCACTCATATTTATTATTCCCAAAGCAGTGTCTGAGGTATACAACATCCCCAATATTCATAAAATTTTACAAATTTTATGAATAAATATGCTTAACTGACCCCTGGACCCCTGGTTATGTATGCTGTAGAAATAAAGTCTCAGATCTCAGTAGCTCAAGATGTGATCATCACAGACCCCTGGGGCTAAGTAGCTCGCCTCCACTCTCACTCCTGAGAGTGGGTTAAGGTAGCCCTAGGCACACATCAAGGTATAGTTTGGATTTCACTTTCTATGTGAACGAGTCCCCTGGAGAACCCTAGAACAGTGGTGAAACTCTAGTTTAGCATTTTCTGTGAAGACAATGAATTGCAGGAAACAGCAGCAGAGTCAAGGGGCTCACTGAGGCCTGAGTTGGTAATCCCAGCCCTGGGGAGGTAGGAGTAGGTAGATCCCTGAGACTGGCTGGCCACTAGCCTTGCCTGCTAGTGAGTTCCAGGCCAGAGACAGACCTTGTCTAAGAGTAATCAAGGTGGAGGCCATCTAGGGAACAATATATGGGTTCTTTAGCACACACACATACACATACACACACACACTTACATGCACACACAGGTACACACATTCCATCTTGAATACCAGGTTGAGGGCCTATGAGTGATGTAATATGGGGGTCAGGACAGAAGTAATGGATTTGGGATTCATTATCATATAGATGATATCAGCAGCCAAGAGACGAGGTACAATTACTGGGGGAAGGAGCACAGGTGTGGAAGAGAAGGAGACTGGGATGATGAGCTGGATATTGAGCAGAGGAAAAGGAGAAAGAAAGCAGCTAACACAGCGGAGGGACGAGCACGAGGTGGGAACAGAAGCAGATGGCGTTGTGCAAAGCACTGGATGTTCGAGTGTTTTGGAAATGACTGTCAGGTAAGAAAAGGCAAAGTGAAGGATGTGAAGAGCAATTTCAAAGGACAGTAGAAAGAGAAGGCTGATTGGAGAGGGCCAAGGGGGAAATGAGGTGAGAGTGGAGATCCACTACAAAGAGGCCTTGCTGCTGAGGTCTTGCTGTGGGGGAGGGTACTGAGAAATCACACAGAATGCTGTTGTGAAGAAAACCAAGATTTGCTTCCAGAGAAAGAATAGGAAGTAATATGTGAAAATTTCACAAAATCAGGCGACAGTAATAAAATACTTGGTTTGCTTAAATGGAAAACGTAGGTATCAAGTATCAGCTTGTTCAGCTTAATAATCCCTATCTATAGAGACTGGTAGAGGGATGCTCCTGACCTGGAAGTGCTCCTCACTAGCGGTTTAAAAATACTTGGTTTGCTTAAATGGAAAACGTAGGTATCAAGTATCGGCTTGTTCAGCTTAATAATCCCTATCTATAGAGACTGGTAGAGGGATGCTCCTGACCTGGAAGTGCTCCTCACTAGCGGTTTAACTCGGGAACGGAGTTCTGTCTTTGTTTTTCACAAGAACTGAAAAAAGCTGAAGAAGCTATCAGCTGTGAGGTCTGTCATCACAGCACTGGCAGAGTGCTCTGGGCGATTTTCAGTTCTGTAGATAACAAAGTGGCAGGACAGCTACACTGAAAATTATCACATGCCAATAAACTATTAAAGTACAATTTTAGGCCATGAGAATGAATAATTAAAAGGCTAAGAGGAAGCTTTCACTTTAATAGGTTCATAAGGTATTCAACTTTGCCATTTATTACAGATCCTCTGCCTAATTTGCTGTAATTAATTTGAAAGAAAAATATTTCATTGCCTAAATATCCTGTTTATGTATTCCTTTCTAATGATGAAACAAAAGGATTAATTTGTTAAAGATGTTCCTTAATTGATTCCAAAGGGAATACTTAGAATATAATTTGCTGACTGGCTTCGTGCAATCTCTGATTCCTACCACTCAATAAGCTACAGTTGTATGAGGACATAGCAGTACACTCTGTAGCAACAGGATTCCCAAACACGTGTGTTCCCAGTTAATTTTCCTAATCAATTGTGGGGTTTAATAGAAAAATGCTGGAAAAGGGCACACGTTCTCTAGGCCTTCCTCAGCTAGTAGCCAGTTACGCAACCTTGATTGTTTAGCTAATGCATATGTAAACTATATAGAGAAGTATTTGCGTATACTTATTTATATGCAGTCTGTTTACCTGTCTTCTTCTCCGCCTCCTCCTCCTTCTTCTTCCTCTTCTTCGTCTTCCTCTTCCTTCTCCTTCTTATTTTGAAATAGGGTCTTATGTAGCCCAGGCTAGCATCAAACTTGCTGTGTGGTGGGGATGGCCTTGAGCTCCTGAACTCCTGATCCTCTTGCCTCTACCTCCCATGTACTGGGATTTTAGAGTTATGCCACCACTATGTTGAAGGGTTTTTTTGTTTGTTTGTTTTGTTTTGTTTTGTTTTTTAAAGCTTCCAGCGAAAACAGGTTCTTCTGGCAAAGTAGAACTTTTCACAAAGAACACAGAAAGGAAATGCATGCATTGCAAGGCCCATGGTCATATACTTCCAAACACTGGACCTGTTGAGAAAGAAGGCAGGAGGGAGACTGAAGCTGTATCCAGGTCTCTCTGCTTAAGGTGCCCAATATCAGATCCTAAGAGGACAGGATTTGGCCAGGCACACTGTGCAGAATCTCTCATCCCAGCCCTTGTGAAGCAGAGGCAGGAAGATGATGAGTGTAAGGCTTTGAGACCCTCTGTCAAAAGAACAGAGAGGAGAAGAAGGAAGAGGATGGGAGGGAAGGGAGAAAAAAATGGGCTGGGCTTCTTGACCTGGAGACCTGGAAGAGTTTGGTTGGGTTCATGTGAGTGGAAGAAAACAACCCTTCCATGTGCTTTGTGTGGCAGAGGTTGAGCAAGCATTCCATCCGGGTACCTCCTCTTCTGCAGGTGGACCCACTCGGAGAAGAACAGCACACATCTCCATCAACGCTCCACCAACGTATCCTCAGTGTTCATGTGCGTGTAGCAGTCGTGGCTAAGTTTCACTGACTACAATACAAATAAATTGCATTTCTTCTTTCGTTGTTTCACTAACCTGGAGGCAAAGCATTTGTTTAAGAGACAAGTCCCATCAGTGTTTGCTTACATTTAGATTAGATTTGCTGAGTTTATCATATACAATTTACTCAGTAAATAAATCCTCGTATCCAAACTTTCCATTTGCACAGTTGAAAAGAATGACAGAGTTAGGAGCCAATGTACCCATCCCAGCCAGATTTTTCTGAGGCCTTGCAAGACAATGTGTAGGTGCTTCATGCTCCACCAAGAGAAGCCAGCCGCAAGCCTGCTTTTGTTGTATAGTTGTATGAGAACATAGCAGTACACTCTTGTAGGGAAAGGATTCCCAAACACGTGTGCTTCCAGTTAATTTTCCTAATCAATTGTGACAACTCTAAACCTTTGGATATTTGCCACAATACAACCCTAGTGAAAGACAGTGACTCTTAAATTCTAGGACCCTAGAGAGAATTTTAATGGGCTATCTATGCAAGCAAGACTTCTCTAGCTCTGGATATCAGGACAGGCAAGACAGATATGATCCTAGGATGTGGTAATGGCATTAGAGAGCAAACATCCAAACCTTGTTGTGTGCTTGGAATATGAAGCTGAGTCTTTAATCTACCCATCATGTCTTAGATCCTGCAGGAGTACACTCTGTCAAAATAGGGTCTCTGCTTCTAAAGAGACACAGAAAACCGTGGACCAAGTCCAGAAAAGCAATACAAGTATTAATGCCATAGAGAAAGAGCCTATTAAGAAAGTTCAAAGGAGCTCAGAATGTTTCAGGGAAGACTTAGGCATCATCACAAGTTAAAAGTGAATAATTAACCTGAAATGACTAACAAGCGCCATGAGAGTGTGGCCAGCTGTTGAGGTTGTAAACAGAGAGGGACTGTGGGATCTTATCTAGAGGTAATCAAGGTCTGGCTGCTCTTTGTCAAGCTGCTTTCCATCTTCTGTTATCTCAAGTCATGGGCTTAAACTCCTGGAGTTCTCTAGGTTGTTTATAAGAGAGGTAGTCAGGCTTATCCCAGAGAAGACATTCATTCTCTGTGTCAGACTTGCTGCTGAGAACTAAAGGAAGAAATTGAGATTCTGCTGTTTTATTCTTGCAGCCTAATTATGATACACTTGATACGATTTTTCAAAATAAATCTGTGTTCAGTACAACAGAAATCATTTGGATATTAAATTTGGGTTTCAATTCTGACTGAGAATGCCCCACAAGCAGGGTGAATACACTCTGAATTCATCCTCTCTTTGCTCATGTCTGAACCTGTTTTATGTTCTTTTTTAGGATGTTCTTAATTCACTCTTCCCACTTATTAAAAATGCTATTTTATTTTTTATCCTTCGTCTCAGGATAGGGCCAATTTGTTTGGCATTTTCTTCAAGTAAAGTTTCTTAATTTTCTCCTTCCACTCTGTTGGAACTAGTATCTCCCATGTGTGCACCCAGAGATACAGTTTCTATAGCAATCTGTACCTTTATTTTGCCTCTGCTTTTGAAAACAGATACCTCACTGTTTATTCACCTTATCATCTGGGGATAAAGTTCTTTGAGGACCAGAGAAACTCTGTGTTTCCCCTTTTCCCACACTACAACACATTCACTTAAATCCTTAGGGAACACTGTCTGCAAGAACTGCTGTTTGTGATGATCCCTCGGGCATTCTTTTCTTTTCTTCTTTTCCCTTTCTCTTCTTTACTTCTCTTTTCTTGTTTTTTAAAGACTGGCCTTATAAAGCCCAGGCTAGCCTTATACTCAACTGTATGATGAAGGTCAGATTTGAACTCCTGATCTTCCAGCCTCTGCCAAAGTGCTGGAATTACATGTGTGTGCCACGCTCTGCACATTCTCTTCTTTACGACTAGATTATGCTCTTATCCTGAGACAAATAATCTGTTGGTCTTCAAAGTGTATAGCACTTCTATCCCGAATTGCAATTTTATAATCAAATCCCCCAGAGGTACTTGTTCTCACTCTCAAGTAGAGACAAAAATCTACCTTAACGACTACGGCTGTGCAACAAATTGTCCTAGAAGCCTGTGGAGGTGTACATACCCAAGGTGGGTTTTTGGCATCTCAAGAATCTTCAAGGGTTTCCATTTTGAAAGATTAGTGGAAGGACATGTGCAAACTGATTAAAATGAAGAAAAATGGACCGATCTTTTAAAAGAGTTGGTGGCCTAAAATTCTGACTCTTACAGTTTCTGGGCTGTTGTGTTTGCTCTTTCACAGGTTGCAACTGAGCTGCAGCCTGGGGCAGCAGATTTACCCACACAACTTGGGCTTGGGGAAGATTCACCCACACAACTGCTAACAGCAGGCAGTCATTGGGTAGATGCTGACTTCAGGTTCCGACCCTTGCTGGATGTAAGTAGGAAACTGTATCTGGTGTCTTCTCCATGAATCTCTCCAATACCATTATGGGAGTTGTTAGGGCCAGAGCCTGAGCCTGCTGGCCCTAACAAGCTGGGCTTAGCTGCCCATCCCCAATAGGCCAATCTGTTTCTGAGTAATGATAAAAAGAAAGGAGATTAATCTAATGTGACCACATTGATAAATGAACAAAGAAGTCCAGTGCCCACCCCCGAATCTGTGCTTCGAGTCCTGAAATGAGGCATGGGTTTCAATAGAGGGCTAATAGGCATGCACAGCTAAATAGTCCTTCTTACCACTTATGCATCATTCTGTTGGCTCCACTCTGTCCTGCAAGGTGGTCTGACAAGCTGTCATAACTATGTGACATCTCTGTTTTGGGAGACAATTTTCCACTGGATGGCACTGGACTTTAGCCTCTTTCCTTCTCCCAGCATGAGGTTTCTGGAGAAATTCCAACCTCTTACAGTCCATTGTCTCAATAGTGTGATAAACAAAGGGAGGGGCACCAATGTCTCCTTAGAATATTTTCCTTCCTGTTGTGGCAGCTGCTTCATTGAAGCTGCTAAGAAAAAATTTCTAGAATCATCGGCAAGTTTCATGGTCCTGTCTGTATCCTATTTCCTGCCTCTCAGGCCACCTTAGATTTTACCGGCTACTGCAGACTGAGAAAAGATGGCTCTGTAATTCCTAAGTCTGTAATTGTGTACTTGAGTTGCACGAGGCATGCCAGAGAAAGGCACGGCTTGCCAGGAGGGACATAAGCGTGAGAATGGCAGCACATCACCCAGTACTAGAGAAGATTCACAAATGAATGAATCCCCTCCAATAAATGACAAAAACTGTTTAGTTTTATTTTCTGCGGCTTCCTGATTTTGCTTGGAAGGGGAATCAACCTTCCCTTGATGGCCCATAAAGCTAATACCCAGGAACAGCCTTAAAACACAGAGAACTCAGAATTGTACAAATGCCATCTTACTCCATGAGCATGAGCAATGGTGAGAGAGTAGGTAGCTAGAATCAGGCACCTCTCTGCTGATCCCATGATATGAGATATGCTTTGTCCATGTGGATGCAATACATGCATGTGGAGAGACACGGACAGGTCCAGACAGAAAGCAGAACCTGTGGGCATGGCTTGTGTTACTTACTTCAAAAAGGTGAATATATTAAATCCTTTTGCAAACATGGGGCACCACTCCTCTCTGTCCCTCTTCTTCCATCCTCTGTCTCCCACATTTTCAGGCTTAAGAAGTAGGTGGGATGCAAAGAGGAAGAGTCTAGATTGTAGCTACAAGGCTGCCTCTTGCATACCTGTTGTGTGTGTAGAGCAGGAGATGGGAACTGTTCCTGAGACACACTGGGAGGGTGGGCAGGGGAGAGCCCTGCAGAACTGTGCAACAGAAGGTAGAGTGGGCTTCTGGCAGCTCTGAAATCTGCTGAACCTCGACCAACTGCCCAAAACCACAGTTTTATTCTCTAGTGAGACTTCATCTCTTTTTTCTCCAAAGAACGGCCATTAATAAATTGTTCTGCAAAGCATCAAAGTCATTTGAAAAGGTCCATTACAGCATATTATTTCTTTATGCAAAATGGCTGTTTAACAAGATTGCCTCCTTGAACTTTTCACATGAATGGGAAAGCCAATCTCATTTGCTAATGGAGGCTTTACGGCAGAGCCTCTCCCTGCCCTTGTCTCTCTTTACCATTATTTTATGGATAATAATTTACAATTTGTGTAAGCTGTGGGTAAAAAAAAAAAAAAAACCCTAGAGCACAGGGTGAACGGCCATATGGTGCAAAAGTCCCAGAGGTACATTTTGGGGAAGCCAGCACTGGTCATGTGGCAGTATAGAGAGAAGAGAGAAAGACAGAGGGACGGCCACAGAGGTGAGACCAAAGCTGACTTCATAAGCTCCTGGCTTTTGCCCAAGAAGCTTCTCTGGTGAGAGAGTTTGTGGTTAGGAAGGCCTTGGGTTCACAGGAGGGATCTTGTGTCCCTCATCCTGTGATCTGAGTGGCCAAAGCAGAGTGGGTTCTCAGGACAGCCAAGGCTGAGTGGGTTCTCAGGACAGCCAAGGCAGAGTGGGCTCTGAGGCTGCTGGTACTGATCACATAGACAAACAGGGAACAGGAGAGGAAGGGGAAGCAAGACAATATGTTCTACAACTGGGGGCATAATTTAATTGGTAAAGTACCCCAAGAATTAGGACCTGAGTTCAATCCCAGCACTCACAGAAGAAACCAGGCATGGCTAAACGTCCTTGTAATCCTGATGCTGGAGAGGTAGAGACTGGAGGATCTCTAGAGCTCACTAGCCTGCCAGCCCAATCTACTTGGCAAGCTCCAGGCTACCAAGAGATCAAAGAACAAATAGATGCTCCCATGCAACAACACCTGAGGTTGACTTCTGGCTTCCATACATGCACACAAGAGCACATGAACACACACATATACAGACACACAATACACAAGACAGTTCTAGAAATAACATGACACTTGGATACCTCCTGCCCCAGTAAGGGTAATATGGGCAAAAACTAGCTGTTCTTTCTCAACCTCCTGAGATCAAAGCCTTGGCAGTGACCCTTTGGAGACCACAGGGAGGATTTTCTGCTTCTTTCTTAGAGAATTCCTGCATGATTTGATGTTGAATGGATGATTCCCTGTTGGCAATGAACGAGATGTTTTCAGTTGCTTTTCAGAAGGGGAAAGGAAGGAGGTATAGTCAGCTCAGGCTCCCTGGGTTCCAAGGAAAATGGAGCAATGAACTAACAGTCCAGAGCATGCAAGACAAAAAGAAGAAGAGAAGAAAGTTGAGAAGGGGTGGAATTTACATTTGCAGAAATGATGTAATGAGAGTGACATCAAAGACACAGATATTTGAAAAGTGGATAATAAAAAGGTAATGACGTTTGCTTTCAGTTTTGTTTCTTCTAGATAAAGTAACTGAAAACAATATTTTGAGAGGTAGAATGGTTGCAAATTTGCTAATTTGTCAAGACTTTAATTGGAACAAGAAAAAGTAATTACTTCTGCTTTAAAACTAGATTTTATTCGTGGATGAACACGAAACTATTGAGAAGAAAAACCAAAATATTTAAACATGTTGACTCAACTTCACCACATCATAACAGCTGTTATTTATCCAGGCCACCATGGCAATGTAAGGAACTGTTGGCTTCTGAGAACTTGAGCCTCTGGAAAAAACCAAAGAGGCAGAGGATATTAATTTCCTGAAACTTAAGTCAAGGAATGTGCTTTTTCCTTAAGATGAGCAGATAGAATAATACCAAGAAACGCCCCCAAATCAAAAGAAGCCCTCCTTTTCCAAGCCAGCCTTTATCTTGTATCAGATTCCTTGAGTGTTAGATTTAAGAATTGAAATTAAAAGTAAACAGTCTCGTGAAAGCTTATATGGGCTAGCGTGTGTGTGTGTGTGTGTGTGTGTGTGTGTGTGTGTGTGTACTTGTGTGTTTGATGAAAAGGCCCTTTCAAGATGATAGGAAAACATGGCATTAGAAAACACCCTTAACGGAGTAGGACCATAGGAGACCTCACACCTAATGACGTGGCCAAACCCTTCAACGCTCATGGATCACAGGTGATGTGGCTGATCAGGATGATTGTATGCCTGCATCAAAAGACTGATGACGTGCATTTAGCCAGGTAGACTCAGGTTTATTGAACCAAATATACAAAATCAAAAGGCTGTCTTATAAGTTTTTACCTTGTGTTTGTCTATTATTATACAGTACCAAATACCCCAAACTACTCATTTGTATGACCATACAAATTAATTCAAGTATTTATTGAAGATCTATGGTGTGCAAAGTCTTATACTAACTAATCACTGCACTGGCTGTAGATACCTCAATGAATAAGAGTATCAAAGTGGTATTTTCATGGGAAGACTTCATTAGATTACGTAAAGATGGAAGCCCTGGGCTGGGGGCGTGGCACAGGTGGTAGAGTGCATGAAGATCTGGGTTCAATACCCAGCACTACACGAACTGTGCATGTAACCTGTGACCCCAAAACTCCAGAGGTGGAAAAAGGAAGACCATCTTTAGTTACATATTGAAACAGGGGCAGGGCGGGAGAGAGAGTTAGACATTTGTTACCATAAGTGTCTTCTGAGGCTCAAAGGAAAGACTCAGATGAAAATCGTTTGTTCTAGTACTCTATGTGACTTACAACTTTTTCATTTTATACTTCTTCAAAAGAAGACACATCTGTTATCATGCCGTAAAATATCATTTAAAAAACAGCATAATATATTCAACCTTTTTTTGAAAAATGTGTAACATAAACATTGCCTTTTCACAAATGGCAAAAAAAAAACCTCCCTGCAGTGTTTACCACAGAGACATCTCATGAAGAAAACGACGACTTGTAGAGGACGGTGTTGTGCAGGCGATCTCCGCTGTCTGGCTCCTATTGAGAAAATGTCCTTTGTTCTTTGTTCCTTAGGCTGGATGGACTTTGATCCTGGGACGTTAAAAAGACACGAGCTTGCATTTTCATTCTTACCTTAAGAGGAGCTTTTGGTTTAATTTTTCCTTATGAAATATGTGGAAACTTTGAAGGAGTAATTGCAGTGACCTGTCCTTGCAGTGATCTGATGTATTTCCTTGACTTAACTAACACCCATGTTTGCCAGGAGAGACTTGGAAAACCACATAAAGAAAACACAAAGCCCGGCCGGCGGCAGTTGGTGCAGATGCCGGTTGAGCGGGCGTGTAAGGGCTCACCAGAAGTTCCGACGTGAGGAAACGAGATGCTTTCTTTCCATTTGTTCTGATGGGCTTTGAAGGTCAAAGAGAGATCAACCCACAGAGGCCAGTAAAGTTAGGAGTGATTTAATTACGGTTGTCTGGATCTGAAATATCATCTAATCCACTTATTGCTGGTGGGGAAATGCGTGTATCTGTATTTGTCAGAAGTGATTATAAACTTTTATAACCCACAAGGAAATTCTACACAGATTCCATGAAGAAGTCAGAGAAAAAAATTAAGCTGGTAACATTTAATGTCATACTCTCTGTAGTTTTCTCTTGTGTGTGTCTATGAATGTGCAGTTGCATGGATGGTGCATATGTGGGCATTCATTCGCTATCAGAGGACAGCCAGTCATTTCTCAGGCACTGTCTATATTTCTGTTTCTCTCTCACTGTCCTGGGGCTCACCAAGACCTCTAGCCTGGCTGGTTAGTGAGTCTCAGTTAATCTGTAGGCTGTCTGCGCATCCCAAGAGCTGAGATTACAAGTGTATGATACCACACTTGCTTCTTGTCATGTGGATTTTAGGATTGAATTCACATCCTTGTGCTTGCAAGGCAAGTACTTTTCCAACTGAGACATTTCCTCAGCCCTTAATGTGTGTGGGGGAGGGGGCGGGGAGAATGTGTGTATTGGTATTGGAGAACTTTATTTTTAGTTATGTTTGAAATTGTTTGAAATTTTAGTTATGTTTGAAATTATGCACTATTGGCTGTGGGGCTATCCTAGGTCCAGGGTGTTCTGTATTGTTTGCAGGTGTTGGATTTCCATGGGGGTTGTTTAATTGCTAATGACCTGCATGTGCATGACCTGCATGTGCTATCAGTAAAATATCTGAGTTGTTCTGAAAGAATAAAAGCACCTGAGCTCAGAGCTGGGCATTCCACTGCCCAGGTTGGTGCTTGCCATGATGGTGGTTCCCTCTCTGAGGTCTGGCAGAATTTACACCTATGAATATGCCCCCATGTCTCTCTTGGTGAGCCCACACAGCAGCCTGACACTTACATATATATTCTTATGTGAAGATCATGCACCATGAAATCAAGAAGGTCTATTGAAAAGTATTTGCACACAGCTCCTTGCTGTATAAAGACAACCATCTTCTCACATTGCCTAGATGGCAGGGCATGCCCTTTGGGTCTCTACAACCAGGTTACGTTTCAATCACTTGCTACTGTCACAGACCTGCCATTTTGGAGAGAAGCCAAGGTGGGCAGACATCACTAGTTACTCTCAGATCAAATAAAATTGACCTCCTTGGAAGCAGAGTGCAGAACTTGGGGATCCCAAGAAACTGGCTAGTGTGTTAAAGCAATGAGGTGACACAAATCTCCCGTTTGCTGTTTCCATGGGACCCAACTTGAGTGGCAGCTATGAAGGACTGTGCAATTCATGTGGGTGTCCTCCAACTGAAGTACTATGCAAATACAGTGGAAAAAACACATCTGCTCCGTGACCCTAACTGACACTCAGGAATGCCACTGCTAATAAGGCTGGGCTACCTGGTGGGCTGTCTGCTTTTCAGATATCTTTTTAAAAAAATTCTCCCCAGTCTTTTCTTTGTAGATAGCAAATCCACTGAGAAGCTGATAAGAGAAATTATAATTAACTATTAATAAATAAGACTGCTTCACAATGAAAGGCCTTTATTCCCAAAGGCTTCCTGATGCAGTTACTGACTAATTGCATGCGCAATTCGGTCACCTGTGACCTTGCAGCGAGACCTCTCATTATAAAGAAAGCTCCACAAAGTTAGTCAATTTGTTCCAGGAAAATGGCATTCATGTAAAATTCTAGCTCTGTCTATAAGAATTATCACAGCAGAGGGGACACATTACCTAGAGTTCAGGTCCAATGAGGTTTGAGAGTTTTATTGAATTATGCACATTTCATCTAAGATTCTCCAAACCGATACAAGAATATGGTATCAGAGCTCTTTCTGTTTTCGTATGTGTGTGTGTGTGTGTGTGTGTGTGTGTGTGTGTGTGTGTGTGTATTGTGTTTGTGACTGGGGGCTCACACGTGGGAAGAGCACATGAACTCATGTACTTGTGCATATGGGGTTCAAAGGACAAGCTTGAGTGTCCGTCTTTGGGCACCTTCCATTCCTTTTGTCTCAACCACACACAACTCTCTCATTGGCCTGGAACTCAACCAAGTAGGCTAGAATAGAGGCCAGTTTCCCTCCAGAGGTCTTCCATCTCCACCCCCAAACTCACCATTGCTGGTATTACAAATACATTCTACCAAGCTGAGCATCAGAACTCAGGCCCTCAACTTGCTAGGCAAGTGCTTTACTGACTGAGCCATCATAGCCCAGATCTCCTTTTCCTTTAGAGGTGTGTGCAGCACAGAAAGGAGAAAATGTGGGAGGGTGAGGGTTGGCAGGCTGGATAACAGCCTTCTGCCTGGATGTGATCATGGAGTGAGGCTTTGTGAGACATGGCAGGATGCTCGCCCTTCGGATCCTTGCCTTACTAGTCTAAGACCTACATGGGCGACACTGGTAGAAGTTTAGAGACTACTCGAAAGCCCAAACGTTTCTTATTGTTAATGATCCAAGAGGCAACATTTAAATGGCAACCAAGACAGGAAGCTTGTAAGCAATTCCCAGGATTGGCTTCAAATGGAGCAACCCAGCCCTGAACAGAACTCGGTGCTTTCGCAATGAGCTCCAGATTGCCATATGGGTTCAGATGAAAGTTAAAGTCAATGAGCTGGCTACTTTTCAAATCAGACACATGACAATTTGGTGGGAACACAGGGGTGGGCTTAAAAAATATATTTTAATTAAAGATCACCGCATGTTGTCCACAGCTTTTCTGTGCTTGGGATTGGCAGTCCCCACGAGTCCACATCAGTGACCATGGACAGAATGAAAAATATTTGTTTCTCATGTTTCCATAACACTATTTATAGACTTCTCTTCTGGTGCTTATAATTTTGTGGCCAGTTGATCCTGTGATCTCTATCACAGAGATCTGGTTTGGAATTGTAAGCCTCTACCCACTACGGGACACTGGTTACTGTCAAGTTTAGTGGTCTAGCTTTATGTTTATCAGCAGATAATAAAACACCACAAAGGCATCTCCATTTTATTACGCTTATGAATTAGGATGAGGAATTCAGACAGAGCTGGGCTTGCTTCTGCTTCTCCGTCTCCAGAGCTGAGGCATGGGAATCCTCTCCCCCGGTCTAGCACCAGTTGGCAAGAATTTCAAGGGAGACAAAGTCAGGAAGGGCTGCTGCCTAGAGTCCTGGCCCTTCTGTCTTGGGCTTCCTGGGTGCTCAGTTGTCCTGTGTTCATTACTGTGCTTGTTAGTGGGACGAAACACCTGAGAAGAGCAAGGAAGGAAGGGTTTATTTTGGTTCAGTTTGAGGATACAGTCCATCATGGCAAGGAAAGACAGGAAGCATGTTCAGCTCAGCTCTCTCCCTCCTTTTCATCCAGGTCAGTACTCTAGCCTGTGGGGTGAGAGCCATTGCCCACATTCAGGGTAGTTCTTCCTGTATCCGTTAATCTAGACTATCCCTCACAGACATGCCCAGAGAATTGTATCCTAGGTGATCTAAATTCTATTAAGCTGACAAGATTAGCCATTACAAACCTCCAGGTTTCTGACCACCTCAGTGGTGGCAGGGTCCTCAGAACTCTGGAGGAAAGCATTCCAGAAGACTTCCTCTGTGCCTTTGCCTAGATGCAAGGGGAGAGAATACAGGATACCCCCTCCTCTTTCCCAAGGAGCACAGTCACCAGTATGACCACACAGGAATACTATGAAGGTGAAAGAGGAGAATGTGTAGGAAATAATACCAAGAAGTATGGGAGGCACAGTTAGGTACACTGTCACTGGTCTATAGTGAGTTATGGGCCTGAGATGGTAAGCCCTAGATGTTAGCACAACTGATGCCATGATGGAAGTATCTTCTAGGCCTCGAAACCTAGCACATAGACACCAACACCTGCAAAAACAAGGACAAAGACCATAGTTCTGGGAAAGTCTCTAAATGAATTGACCTTGCTTATCGGCTTCTGTAGCTTCACTTATGGCTAACGGTTTTGTTAACTGAAGTATGTCAACAAGGATATGGTTTTTGTGCTTAAAAGCTCACCCTGAGAAAGGCTCAGGACTGTACTTGGGTCCTGAATACCCTGCCTGCTAACAAAGACTTCCTATTGGCTAAAACCTGTGTCTGAGTGGTCTTCTGGAGGGGATACCTCACAAGTGTGCTTTCAGGAGTTTTGTAAAGAATGGTACCCTAAAGTAGCTCATTAAGAAACATTGTTTGTGCACCCAAAGCACTTAAAGAAAGTGCTTCGGGACCACTGACAAATTACAAACTGGACCTGGATATCAATGATTAAGCTGCCACATTCCACCCTAAAAGGGGCTTTCTCTGCTGTCTTAACAATGCTGCTTACTCAAGTCCTGAAACCCCAACTTTCCCTAAGTCTTCTTTGTTGTTGCTGTTGTTAAACCCACACAGAGGCCTGAGATTGCGTAACCAATGGAAGGAGAGGTTACAGAGGAGGACTGTGTGGGCCAAGATGAGTTTGCACAGCTGTGGGTAATAAAACATAGCAGCCATGGCAACCTTCTCCCGCGTCCTGATAGCACATCTGAAACAAGGTTATTAGGATTATTAATTCACATTAGTGGCTATTAAAATTACTACCTGTCGATCTGCTGCCTGAAAACCCTTTTGTGCATGTCAGAGGAAAGCTGTGCTTCCAGAGGGTCCTGGACTCTTAAATAGATTCATTCTATTGTGTGTACAGTACTGAATGAAAACCAGCCCATAATAAGGCTCGCAGCAAGGTCAGGATCACACCTCGAGAGGCAAGGCAAGCAGATGCTACACTTTGTTCTCACGATGGCAAAGGACCAACTGAGCTCAAAAGGCTAGGACCAGGGATCCCAGGCTCCTGAATTCCCTGCAAGGGATTGTTTAAAGTCCATCCCAGTATCAGCTTCTCTGAAGAACTGAGTGGCATGTGAAATTCCCTAGCTTGGTGAAGCATAAACAAAACCAAAAGAAACAGACTGAAAATGTGAGCTATTTGTATGGGAGTTATGGGGATTCTCAGTTAGCTGTGGAAGTCTCATCCATTAAACACAACTCAAAAGGCAGGTGTTGGCTGTTGTAAGCAAAAGAAAAACTCTTCCAGAGAGAGGCCATAGTGGGGATGGATCAGGAAGAGCACTCACACAGTCCAGATGAACATTAGTGTTATGGAAATAAGCGGGAAAAAAACCACACACCCAGAGGAGAAAAAAACATACAGATATGAAACTGTAACTCTGGCTAGGAGACAAGAGACCACCTTTCTCTAGTGCAGGATAGCCCTGTGCTGTGTGGAGCATGCCCCCCCGCCCCGCCCTGCCAGGAGACAGTTGTGCCTAGTAGCTTGAGCACGAAGAATCTCAGTGAGGCCACCCTGAACTATATAGTAAGTTCCAGGCCAGTTTGGGCTACATAGTGAAGCTTCATCTCAAAAAAAAAAAAAATTAATTTAATTTAATTTTAAAAAACCCACTAACCATGGCGCTGGGAAGACACGGCTGTCAGTGAAGTACTTGATACACAAGTACAGTGGTCTAAGTTTGATTCCCTAGCACACACACATGTAAGAGGCTGGACATCATGGTGTGCACTTGAAACCTTAGCACTAGAGAGGTGGTGACAGGGGGAACCTGGGGCTTGCTAGACAACCAGCCCCCCAAACTCAGTGAGGTCTAAGCCAACATGATTATGACTGAAAGAGGAAAACAAAACAACAAAAGGAAGCTAACTGGTAAGGGACAGCGGGCAGCATCTGGGACACACATCCACACACGCGTGCACACACACACACACACACACACACACACACACAAACACAGGAACACGCACACACACTTGCATGCATACGAACCAGCACACACACAAAACTTGCTGGCACATTCTGGTGGTGTGGGACACCCAGATAATGCATTCTGAAATTGGGTAAGCACCAGAAAAGGCAGAAGGTACAGGTACATGTGCCCAAAAAGGTGCCACACAGAGGCCTTTCTGGGCAGCGTGTTGTTGTGGAGACAAACCGTTTGAGTATTTACTGGATTGTTTAATGATTTCCTGACTTTTCTCACCACAAGGGACAGACCTGTACAATTTAACCCCACTCACGATTCCTCTCTAGCCAACAAGTCCCTACCAAGTACTTTCTTTGTCCTAGATCTGTGCTTGACGATGGTGGAGGGGAACATTCAACATCAAAATGCCCTAGGTCTTAGTTTTTCGAGATGCTAATACCTTTAAGTTCTTACCTCCTGGCACGCCACACCTCTCATGGAACTGCATTACAAAGATTTTTAAAGGATTAGCTTCTTAAATATTTGTGTATTAAGAGGGCTTACACTTTCATTTGACTTAATTTTCAAGGTTATCTGGCTCTCTCAAAGACTTAAAAATAAAGTTTTTTTTTTTCCATTATAGAGTAATGGAAATTTTAGGTAATTATAAAAGCTTAAAGGTAGAAATTGAATGCTATTTGAGAAATTGACACTTACAGACAATCTCCTTCAAGTTTTTCTCCACGTATGCCTCTGTGTGAATGTGTGTGTGTGTGTGTGTGTGTGTGTGTGTGTGTGTGTGTTTATGTACGTGCATGATGTGTTGGGGAAATGCCACTATGGACTCGTAGAGGTCAGAGGACAACTTCTACCCTGTGCTTCCCAGGGATGCGACTCAGATTTTCAGACTTCAAGGCAAATGTCTTTTCCCTCTGAGCCATCTCTCTAGCGGGGTTCTCTCTCCTCCACGTCTCTCTGTTTGTGTGTGTATGGGTGTGTGAAGGCCAGGTCAACCTCAGATGCTGTGCCATAGACACTGTTCACCCTGTTTTTTTGAGACAGGTCTCTCACTGACTTATAACTCACTGAACAGGGTAGGCTCACTGGCCAGTGAGCCTCAGGTACTCATCTGTCTCTGCCTCCTAACTGCTGATGTTACAAGCATGTGCCACCATGGCTAGCTTGTACATGGGTGCAAGGCAAGCTGCTTAACCAAATGGGCAATCTCCCCACCCCACAAGTTTATTATCTTCACTCACAAAAACTCTGCAGACAGCCTAACCACTAGTTTTGTGAACACTGCCTCTTAAAGATATGCATTACATTCACATCTAGATGTCCTATCAGCAGCCAGTGGTACTTCTGGCTCTAGCTGCTTTGTTTCCCTGGGGAAGGAAGGGTGGGCAGCCCCTCCTTCAGGCCTCATTGCAGGCCTTGCCTCTGCTTCCCTAGAAGCTTCCAGCACCTTCTACGGCACTTGTTTTCTTACTCTGCTCAGCTGAGACTTCATTCTACACTTGGGACTTCCTCTGTACTTTCAAAACTATTCTCGTCCATCTTGCCAGCCAGAATAGCTAGAAAAGTGCTTTCATAAAGCCGTGTTTCCTCTAACACATGAAGTTTCTGACACAAGTCCTTCGCATGTCCTTACCCATGAGGGCTTCTCTTCCCTCCTCATCTTCTCCAAAATCACAAAGATTCATTCTTTCAAAACCCAAAGCAGTTTTTAGACTGGGTCTCTTGTACCCTAGGTGGCTTGGAACTCAGCATGTGATTCAACAATAACTCTGTGGCCACCCTGCCTCTACCTCCTGAGTGCTGGGATCATGGGCATGCAGCGCTATTGTCGGGGTGCTAGGAAGTGGAACCCAGGGCTTCCTGCATACACTCTACCCACTGAGACACACACCCCTCATTCTGTGAATTTAGAATCTACAGATGCTCCAAGCTTTATGAATCAGCCAAATGCACAGAACAGCCCACAGACATGCAGAAGACCCAATGTGGACGATGCACTAAACGGATTTTTTTCTGAGCTGATGGAGTAAACGGGGTCACACCTTGGGCGGCTACCCCCTCAGCCTCCTGTTTCCGAGAGGTATCGTCCCTCAAAGCGTCCCTCAAAGCTTCACGTTCAGTTCTCTATTTTCAAACAACTCAAACATATATCAAATAAACAACCTAAACGTGAACCCTGTTTATTTCCTCTGTACGACACCTCCTATCTCCTCTCAGCTGTCAATAACACCTCTCCTGTCCCCAGACTCAGGAGTAGCAACCATCCATTATTCCACTTCCTCTCAGTCCTGTTCTTTCCCAAAGGGCTCCCACTCCACTTCCTGAACAGCAATCCCACAAATCGAGCATTTCTTTCTCACTTCCCATGGTGTCTTTAGTTTAGCCTGAAGTAATTTCCTGCAGACGCTGTGGAGAACTCCACCTCCCCGCTCCTAACTCTCCCGCTTATCTCCCCACTCCTGGGAACCTAAGATTTTACTAACAAAATGTCTCGTTTTCTCAGTTTCTCATGCTCCCAACCCTCAGAAGCGTTCTATCCATGGGGACTATTTTTCGTTTAGATTTCCAGACTGGTTTCTCCCTTCTCAATCATCTAACGATACTTATAGGACCTCCCTTTTATATAAAGTTGGTATTTCACAATATATAAATGTTAGAGAAGTTTCTTTTTTTTGTTTTAGTTATGTTTGAAATTGTTTCATGCACTGTTGGGTGAGGGGCTATCCTAAGTCTAAGGCCTTCTGTATTGTTTGCAGGTGTTGGATTTCCGTGGTGGCTGTTTAATTGCTAATGATCTGCACGTGCTACCAGTAAAATACCTGATGTGTTCTGAAATAAAAACACCTGAGCTGAGACGCTCCAGGTTCCACTGTTGATTGAGTATGGCACTGCTCAGGATGGTGGTTCCCGTTCCCTCTGCTGAGGTCTGGCAAGGTTTGCAGTTATGAAATATGCCTCCTCATCTTTGCTGAGCCACCCCAGCAACATACTACTACATGTATATAGCCTTCTTTCTCAGATCACCATTTTCTTCTCCTAACTTCCATGCTGGTCCTGATATGACTGGCTGGTTCCACACCTTCATGTCAGTTCTTTAATTTAGAGATTCACTTCATTATAGAATATTTGACTTAAAGTTAGAGCTACACACACACACACACACACACACACACACACACACTATGTACCATATCCTCTTCTGGAATTGTTTCCTTATATACAACAAAGACTTATTTTGTTGCTAAGTTGTAAATGATTTCTAAACACTGGTTGTTTTGAATCACAACAAGCCATGTCACAAGACACGGTTGCTGCTGTTTCTTTAAGATCACTTCCTGACCTTAGACAGGAAATGGGAAGTGGGGCAGCCCTAGAATAGTCTTAAGGAAATACTGTGTTTTGGAAACCTCTGTGGGGACAACATAGGCTGTTTCCTAACCCAGGTAAAAGTAGGAGCCAAGGAAACCTGTCTCAGCTGATTCACAAGGAGTATTCGCGCACTGAAAACTGTGAAGTGCCTCTCTGTTTATTTAATGGCAGGACCTGAGAACTGGGAACTGTTTTGTCTAAAGTTAGAGGAGCTGGCTTTGTGCCTACTGTGAGCCCTGGAGAGCAGTCTGTAGCCCACTCTTTGAATTCTCTTCCTTGCCTCTGGATCCCTCCTCTGTGATGTTTGCAGTGAAGTTTCTGGTGGAAGACCCTTTAGGGTTCCACAAAGCCCCTGTTTCCTTTGGTCAAAAACTCACTGGTCCCTAGTAGTCTGTGTGTCACACCGTACGGTGGGGCTTTATCTTACTGTTGCATACGCTTGAGATACTTGCTTAGGGATGGCTCCTCTTGGCTCAGTTTTGTAGGTTTCTGTTTCTGATCACTTTGTCCTGTTGCTTCAGGCCTGTAGCTTGGAAAGCGTGGAGAGCAGAGCAGCTCCCTGTGTGGCCAGGAAATGAACAAGGAAAAGGGCAGAGGTCCACTGTGCCCTTCAAGGGTGCCCTGCTAGAAGCTGAAGAAGCCCTCCTGCCATGCTTCACATCTTCACTTCCCACCACCTCTTGAGAGGTGATCCAGCCCTTCAACCCAAGGGCTTCCCGGCGACATTCCAGAGCCAGACAATTGTAGACTCATCGGCTCTCTGTGGGTCTCTCACAGCCGGTCAGTACGAAGATTGTAGAAATGGCCAATGCTGTCTGACTAGCACAACTCGACCGTGTTCTAGAGACTGCTTCCTGTTCTGATGAACCCCTATCCCTTCTTTCTGACGTCCCTGATAACTCTGTTGTGGTCACGTTCACTGTGTGATCCCTTGGGTTTGAACATGTAGTAGCAAAATTAAGTGAGATTTTTTTCACTGAGGTGGTTTCAATGTCTTCGCTAAGGCAGCGGGAAAGCAGCCTGCTGTTCTGCTGCTGCGGCCCCAGCAGTGTGATACGAAGATGGAAGCTCCCTCTGTTCTTCATGGATTACAAAGGCCTGAGCTAATTAGTGTTATTAGAAAGCCAATTAGAAATACATTTCATTTCTCTCTGTGGTCGGATGGAGGATGCTAAGGCTGGCTGAGGAGGAGACATGCTCGACCTCACTGTTGTGGACAAGGGGTCTGCGGGAGGCTATGAGGAAAGGGAGGGGTTTGCTGGGGCTGTGGGTATCAGAGTCTCTTTCTTGACTGAACTGGATCCAGCACTCTGCAAATCTTACATCTCTGTGGCTGTACAGTGAGCTCCTTTCCCTCATTCTGGTCTACAATTCCTGGCTTTCCAATACGTTTCCCTTCTAGATCTTTTCCATTTTAATTTTTTCTCAACCTTGCATTACTGGATTGTGTTGAGTTCATCTTAAACACCGCGTGCAGTTTGAACTTGAAAAGTCCCTCAGGGGGCGACACTCTTTTGAAGATTGTAAAACTTCAAGAGTTACAGTCTTGGTGCTGTGGGGTCTGCAGGTACAAACCATGCCCGTCCCTCTGTGAAGGACTGCAGTCCTCAAAGTGTGAGCCAGTCCTCTCTCCCTGAGGTTGTTTTTGCAATGTACTGTATCACAACACCAAGAAAATTAATGCAGACACCAACCCGTACACACCCACTTCATCTGCGTTTGAGAACCACCCATCTTCTTGACCCCTCTTTCCCCTAGTCATATAGGGGTTCACAACCTTGGTAGAAGCCTCTCTGCTTCTCCTTTAACTGTTATATCCTGATTTCCTCCTAAGAATCTGTGGCCATTAAGTTAGCTAATGAATGCAAGAAATTCAGACCCATATTTCCCTGAAAACCAACTGATATTAGAATGCTAATAGCATCTGTTATAAAATGTAATATATATATATATATTGCATCCATCAGATTTTTATTTGCATGAGCAAGCTTTCATAGCAACCTAAGTGCTAACACAGCTCTGAAGGGAGATGTTTTTTTCCCTGTCAGTTGCTTTCTTTGGATTCACATTCAGTATTCAGGCCATTCTGGCCCTGCACTAGTAGTACAGAGGCACATGTATTCATTTTATGCACCTTTCCCTCCTCATTAGACCTCATGCTTCTTACCAGCCATCAATGTGATCATTTTGGGATGGGTATCACAAATCCATCATATCCATGTGAATAAAAGTCCTCCCCTAGTTTTCAGAAGTACTTACTCAGGATCTCAGCTCTGCTCTGCTGAGCTGGCTCAGCTCCTGCTAGCCTGCTTTCTTGTGCTGTGCGGTCTGGAGTCTCCCATGTGCCATTCTGGAAGCTTCACTGCTACTCCCTGAGCTGTTTTCTACAGCCCCAGTCCTCATCTCCACAGCCTTATTATAGAATCTTACATTGTTCTCATCATTCATTTGCCTTTGAACATAAGCAAAATTGACCTCATTGTACAGGCCACTCTTTATGGTTATTCAAAAGTAAATGAAACCGTCAGCACAGAGTAGTCTAATAAAAACATTTGCTTACATTAGCCTGTGCTGTCACAGCTGTGCGTGCCTGTATGCACACGGGTGCATATGTCTGTGTGTATGTTTGTGCTCATGCATATCTGTGTGTCTGGGTATCTGTCAATGTGTCTGTGTATCTAGGTGTCTGTGTATACCATGTGTGTATATGTGTGTGTGTGTGCCAGTGGGGGTGCATGCCTGCGTATATGTCTCTATGAGTGTGTCTAAGTTTGTGCACGTGTGTGTGTGTGTGTGTGTGTGTGTGTGTGTGTGTGTGTGTATGTGTGTGTTATGGACATAATATCAAAGTTTGTGTTTCTAAATAAAATGCCCAAGAAGTCACATTACTCATAAAGTACAAACCAAACCCAAGTGCACAGAAAGGCACTTTGCTGATGCTCTGATATTGTCTTCCACACACTGGCTGCATGGATGACATTTACACTGGTGTTGCCTCCACTTTTTCCATGAGATTTGCTTCATCCATCTTTTATGAGCTTCGTGTATCAGTAGAAATCTGTCATGGTTTTCTTCTGCATCAGGAGCCACTCAAGACATGGAACCTCATCTGCCACTAAAATCAGCTCTCCATTTCCACCCCAGGACACGGTGGTGCATTCTCTTTAAGTCTCACTTTGGACAACTGAGGTTTTCCATTCACCCTGCGTTCATTGTGAGACTTTCTTTTGTACAAGAGCAATCAGAACTGGAGTTTGGAGCCACTCCTGGCAGAGATGGTCTGCACTCTGCTCTCTAAGCCCTAACCAATGTGAAGAAGACTCTAGTAGAATCTGCTACAAATCAAAATGCCATTCTGTCTGTTTCTGAAGACTCGCAGGCCTCTGGGCATTGGAATGTTCCAGAAGGAGGCATCTAGATGTGCACCATGTTTCCCCCATTTTTCAGTGTTGCTATCAGTCCTTCCTTTGATTCCATTCTCCACCGGGGGCTTTGGTGTTGTGCAGCTCACAGTGATGATGCTACACATACGGGCACATTTCTCTCTCCCTTCCTTAGCTCCTGCAGAAGGTGAACTCCTGGTGATAGCCCTGAGTTCTATTGACCAGTCCCATCCTCAGCCTCTGTCCAGCAAGTAGACTTCTTGCCTACATCCTTGGGGCCATTCGAATCATGTCTACACACACAGCTAACAGTCTTTCCTGTTCCCCAGTCTTCTAGAACCATGTTCAGTGTAATGCTGGGACTCTGTTAGGTGAAGAGTTTCAGGATTTGCTGTGAAGCTCCTGCAGATCCCGCCTGAACCAGGAAGATGAAGGTAATCTCTGCTGTGGGAGCAGAGCTAACTCCTGAGCCACACCTCCAGTTTGCATTCTCACAGGTTACCTAAATCGGAGACACAATCATTTTCTGAGAAAGCATTATATTATGTACAGATGTATGTAGGAATCACTGAGACTTCCTGGGTGATAGTTGTGGTGTGTTTTCATATGTTTATATGTGTGTGGAGGTCAGAGGTGTTGGCTGTTATTCTTCAAGCACGATTGACCTTTCTTGTTCTTGAGACAGGATTTCTCAATGCTCTTCAGCTGGCCATGTAGGTTCAGTTAGCTGGCCAGGGATCCAGTTGTCTCTAGTCCCACCCTCCTGCCACTGCTGGAATTATAAGCATATGCCTGTCTCTTTTTAGGTGGGTTCTAGAGAGCAAACTCATCCTTGGGCTTGCTAAGCAAGTGCTTTACCTACTGAGCCAGCTCTTAGCCCACTTTGGTGCATCTAACCATCATGCACTTGTGGGATCAATGGAGAACACACACGGTCTGTAATTTGAAAGTCCCACTGGAGGGAAGCTGTGTCCTATTAAGGTCCCTCTCGGTGACTCTTCCTTGTCCCCTTCCTTGCCTGTCTGTTGTCTTCACACTTTGATGCAGCTTTCCTGTCCCAAGGGTCACAAAGTTCCAAAGGAGTCTGAGAAAGTGGCCAAGGTGTCCCCAAATGCAAACGGTATGGGTACACAGCACTGCAGCCTGTCTGTTGGGTGTACTCTCCCTTTCCCTAGCAGTGATTTGAGGCTGCAGTCCACTTTCTTGTGTCATTCACATTCCTAGTTCTGCCTCCACATCCTTTCAGTAATCAGCAGCAGAGCTGCCTGTGTCTCCAGCTATGTCATGTCCAGGCAGAGGACTTACACACCCACACTCTTCCCTCTTCTCCTTGGCCCACTTACCAAGGCCGCTGCCAAGTCATCCCTCATCTCAACCCCAGTGAGGCAGGAGCTGCCCCGTGCCCAGTGTTTACTTCATCTTCCCTCAACTGTGGAATCTGAATCACAACTGAAATGTTTGTGAGTCACGCCGGAGTTCCCACTCACAGCGTGCCAGTGTGGGCAGTCGCTGTCCCTGGAATGGAGCTTCATCCTGGTGATGGAACAGTGTTCAGCCTCCTCCTGGCTGACTCTCTCCCTCCACATTGGTCCTTCAGTGATCCCTTCCTCTCTCCTCTGCCCACAACAGACACTTCAACATCTAAGGCCAGTTGGTCCCCATCTTTGCTAGGTCTTCTCTCTCCTTCTTGCCCCTTCAAGCAGTACTTACCCTCATAAAGTCTCTGGCTGTGTTGGGTTTATCCCGACGCCGGTAGCATTCCCCATTATGTTAGTGTCTGTACTCTTCCAGAATTTTCTTCCCAAGGCACAAACTACCTCTGTGGTCCTTTTGCAGTCTCCTCTTGCCCCACTCACATGGTTTTGTGGTTCTTGGAGCTGACCTACTTTTCTTGTTCTTTCCTGTGGAGAATGCCCTTCCAGGCTTGGCCCATGCTTCTTCAGACTCGTAGGAAGGGAAAGTACACTGAAGTGTAAGATCTCATTAGCATGACTAGACTTCTAGGAGCACAGTATTTCTCACGAATCCAAAATATCATTCTGGGCTGGACAGAGAGACCAAATATAGTGAATTGGATAACAAAAAATGTATTTAGGATTTAAAATTTCTCTGATCGTGACTTCATGGTAGCAGTACACAGCAGTCGTGAATCAACCCCATCAAGAGATTGACTCCTGTGTTTATCCTTACAGATTCCAGAATGTTCTGAAAAGATATGTGCTCTGGGAATTTCCCCTTTTCTGTTCTCATCCATCTTTGTACTGCTACTTCTCTAAGTGAGAGTAGATGAAAATCTCTGTTTTCCCAGAGCACTCGAGGATCACTGCCCAAAAGAAGGCAGCAAAGCCATAGGTGAGACTCATGGTTTCCCATATCAGACTGACAGTGAACCTGTACATCACCCCAAATTCTAATCAAAACCGGGGTCAGAAATGAGTAGCGTGCACCTGTGTCCTTTTACCTTTGTCACTTTGACACAGTCTAGGATTATCTGTTCAGATAGGACTGTGGCCATATCTTTGAGGGATCATAATCAATTTTATATTGATATAGAGGGCTCAGCTTACTGTGGGTGGCGCTACCCCTGCATAGGGGATCCTAAGCTATATAAGAAAGCTTACTTACTTAAGTGTGAACTTAAGTGTGAGCAGCAAACAGTATTCCTTCCTCGGTGGTTTCTGCTTCAAGTTCCTGCTTGAGTCCCTGTCTGGACTGCAGAGCCTTACACATGCTATGTGAGTGTTCTGCCTCTCTGCTGAACCGTTGACTCTTGCCTTTAATTTTCTGGTCTTTCTATTGCCTCTTTGAATTAGCATCTACCCAGATTTCTTTGAATGCTATGTGATGAAATGGCCTTTCCCTTCCAGTAGGTATGTATCCTCACATTGATCACATTAACCATGCATTCACACTCATTTCTGTGCTTGCAGCTACCATTCTCTCCAACTTTCCCTATGTGTTGAACTTTTGCTATGATGAAATGCTCCTGCATATTTATTTTTGAAAGCTTTCTTTGTTCCTTTACTGTTTGATAAGAGCAGGCCATGCTTCTATTTCTTAATAGCAGTACTTAATTCCTCGTCCCCACCCCCCATTTTTTTTTTTTTTTTTTTTTTTTGGTTTTGAGATAAGAGTATTACTCTGTAGCTCTGGCTAGCCTGGAACTTGCTCTGCAGCACAGACTTTGAACTTGCATGGATCTTTCTGACTCTGCTGCCCTGAGGTTGGAAGTACAGGCATAGGCCACCACTCTGGGCTAGCTGTTAGTGTTTTAAAATGTATGTTTTATCCTTTAATTCTTAATGTGCTTCTCTTGAACATGACATTGGGTCTACAACTCAGCAGCTCAGCAACCCTCTGAAGAATGATCCCTCTGCTTACCCAGTGTGTCTTCCTTAGATTCTTGTACTTTCCAAAATGATTTCATGGTAAAAACAAAATGTTTTTGTCGCTTAAAAAATTCATTGTTATAATGTCTTTAAACTATCAATCACAGCCATTTCTCCTGTAGAACAGTCATCTCTTGCCACAATTCTTAACGTTTAATGTGCTGGTTAGTTTATATGTTAGTTTGCTTATTTGTTTGCTTTTGAGACAGGGTCACATGTAGTCCATGCTGCTTCTGTTAGGTCCGAAATCACTCAAGAAGACACTAAGAGATAGATATGGCCATACAAACGCAGTTTATTGCCTCAGAACACAGACCAGCATGCTGAGGTCACCACCATGAGAAGATGGAATCCCGATATGCAGTTGCCTAGGCCTTTTAAGCAAGATGGGCAGCCATTAGGGGATTTTTAATCTGATTGGTCAGGACTTAGACATGGGTCCTTACTGGATTGGTTCATTACATCCAGTAGGGAAGTGCAGACCATGAGGGATGTGAATTTGGAACTTAGTTCTGGTATAGCACCACTCTGATTGGCCAGCACCTGGCTTCCGGGATTTTCCAAGAATTACCGGGGATTTCCAAAGAGCTGAGGTCAAGACCAGCTCACTGAAAGAGGTCAGAATGGAGCCTGGGACAAAGTAGAATTGCCCTGGTCCTCTCACCTCAAACTTGCTGTGTAGCCAAGGATAACTTTGAACTTCTGAATCTCTTTTCTCTACCTCACAAGTGCTGGGATTATAGATGTGGTTTATGTGGTACTGTAGATGTAGCCCAGGGCTTTATGCAAGCATTCTACCAAATAAGCTATATCCTGAGCCCTTCATATACTTTTAAACACCTTCCCTTTGATCCCACCCTTGAATGATAATTTGGCTAGTTTTAGAATCCACAGTGGTGACTGTCCTTCAGCTGTGCGTTTAGCTGCCATTCATGTAGAGACGAGCATAGATGACCTTTCCTGGAATTTTAAATTTGTTCTTTATCTTTATCTGCAAGATCTAGAATCTAGGAAACAAACACTGATGATATCTGTGAAGGGCTTTCTAGATGAGGTTAACTGAGACCAAAGATCCTCATGGGTTGCGGGTTTTCTGACTGCTAAAAAGGAGAAAGCCATCAGGGCTGTGGTGGTGCAGGCCTTTAATCCGAGCACTCAGGAGGCAGAGGCAGGCAGATTGCTGTGAGTTCAAGGCCAGCTTCGTCTACAGAATGCATTTCAGGACAGCCAGACTGCCAGAGTTACAACAGAGAAACATTGTCTCGAAAAATCTAAATAAATAAATAAAGAGGAGGAAGAGAAGAAGAGGAAGAAGAGGAAGGAGAAGGAGGAGAAGGAGAAGAAGAAGAAGAAGACGACGGCCAGCTGAGTACCTTCATTCCTCTCCCTCTGCTTCCTGGCAGCAGATACAATGTGACCAGCTGCCTCACACTCCTACTGCCATACTGTTACCACCAAGGACTGTGCCCTCAAACTGTGAGCCAAAATAAACCTTCCCATACTTAATGTCACGGTAACAAGAAAAAGTAGCTTAAACAATCATTCAGTGTTTGGTTCTACACTTACATAGTTTTGTATTTTAAAAGAAATACTTGTACTTTTCCATAATATTATACTTACTTTTTTTTTGGTAATTTGCTTGTTTGTTGACACAGAATTTCTCCAAATAGCCCTGGCTATCCTGAAATTCACTCTGTAGACCAGGCTTGCCTTGAACTTAGAGATCTGCCTGCCTCTGCCACCTGAATGCTGGCATTAAAGGTGTGGGTCACCACTGCTGGTCTTACTGAATTTTTTTAAAAAAGAAAGCACTAGCATTTTATAAAGAGTATTTTTCAAGTTTGAGAGGTTTAAGATGATCTAGACACATCATTCATCACTGTTAAGCACTTATTCATAAAATTCTCTGTTCAGTGCCTGTAGCTTGGTTCTCTGATTTACTTAATGGTTTTATTCATTATTTTGGTTCCTTTTATAGATGATAAAATGTCTAGAAAACAGGGTCCTGGTGTAATCTACCCATGAAATCCAAGGTAGACAGACTGTGACACTCAAAATTGTTATTTATTTGTTTTGCTCTACTACTCCAGCAACCCTTTCTGTTTTCTTCAGTCTTTTCTTGAGCAGATATTGTACAGTTGAATAGCAGATTCTGGTCACTTGCAGTGCTCTTTAGTTTGTTTATTTGTTTTCCATTTATTTGACATGATCCAAGAACATCTGGGAAGAAGGAACCTTAACTGAGAAAATGTCTCCATTAGATTGGCCCAGGCCAAGTCTGTGGGACATTTTCTTGATTAATACTTGGTGTGGGAGTGTCCAGCCCTCTGTAGACAGTGCTGCCCCTGGGCACATAGGCCAGGGCTGTATAAAAAGCAGGCTGAGAAAAACATGAAAAGCAAGCCATTGAAAAGCCCACCTCCATGGCCTCTGAGCTGTCTTCCCTCACTGATGTAGAAACCAGGTGCTGTGTAACAGCTTCCTCCAAGATAGAAACATTCTATTCTGTAGGGAGCTCCATAAGCAGGAAAGCAAACAACTCTATAAATAGTTTCTGGAAGTTCCTGAAACTGACCAGATGCACTAGACCCCTCCCACCCAGAGTAAGCCATAAAAGCTGTAATAAAAGTTCCTCTGAGAGAAAGTGAAACCTACTGAGGGCAGATTGGGTGCCTGGAAGAAGCAGAAACCAGTAAAGCTTCCCAGAAGAGGTTTAGACCAACTGAGCACCTGGAAAGGACACTCTCCAACCTGTTGAGCTGCCTGCAGGCTGTGCTGTGTGTTCCAAGTCTCCCAGCTTTTGTAAGCTGTCACCCGCACTGGGATGGGCCTTGGTGTTGCAACTGCCTTGAAGTCATTTCTGCTCCTGTAAATAACCACAATAAAACTCACTGGGTCACCCAGTTGGTCGTTTATGGGTTCCCTGTATGGGGTGAGTAGATGTGTGTGCGTGTGTGTGTGTGTGTGTGTGTGTGTGTGTGTGTGTGTGTGTGTGTTGTGTATCTCCAGGAAAAGTTTTGTCACACAACACCAGGCAAACATGGTTTTGGCCATGTTCCTTATCACAGCAATAGGAAAACAAGCTAGGACACTTGTGAAGACTGTGTCCAGTTGGTGCATAAACATAAAGCAGTAGAGTTTTAGGACACAGAGACACAGGCAATGTTATAGACCTCTGTTGTTTTGGCCACAGTGAGCAAGTCTGAGTACACCCCGCACCCCTACAGAGACAGCTCTGTCTTCTACTGTCTTGTATCTAGTTCTGTTCCTAGTATGGTTATTGATGCATATCTAAAATATTCAACACATTCTTGCTTCACAAGTGGCCTTTCCAGACTTTCATGTGGTATCCTGGTCCTTCAGCCTGGCATGAGATAGGGACTGCCTAGCACTAGCATAAATCATGCCCTGTTACCTGGCACAAGACTCTGAGGTATGCTACTTTTTGCCAGTTGGATTAGCGACTGTCACAACCTCCATATCCAGGAAATTGTTGTTCTCCCCTTTCTGTGTCCCCTGCCCCTGGTCCTCTAAGTCCCCTGATCTGACAAGGAGAATGCAGAACATTGGTGGAGCTCTGTCTTTGTCTGTTTCCTGCCTTACCTTTCTGGTTATTCTTGTACTTCAATGTCTCATCTGCCTCCTGAGACTTTGGTGCTGGGCACATATTTTATTTATCTGAATTTTAAAGGCTCCCATCTTTTGTAAGGACAGATAAGTTAGAGTGCTTTTTTGTTCCCCCTCTGGGGCTGTTCTTTGTTTTATCAGTAATACACGGGCTGGAGAACAACTTTAATAGAATCTATTCTGCGTGGCTGAGGGACATGTGTAGACTAGAATTCTCCTTAGGGGGATTGTCCTGAGTCTGTGGAGAGGTCTCCATTCTAGCACAACTACTTCAAGCCTTTACACACAGAGGAAGGCTGACCCAAGTTTGCCCACAGATGTATGCAGCTGCATCTCGCCAAAGATAACTAAATATGAATGCAATGCAATGCAAAATTGGTAGACTTACTTTAAACATTAGGGTTTTTATCTGATGTTTTGGTAACTGTGTTGGGAGTTCTAGAGGGTGGAGTTTGTAGATGACAATGTTATGAGAAGGCAGCAGAGGGAGATTTGACTGCAGAGGTCAAAGTGAAGTAGGGATAGAAGCAAAAGTTGCAGGGTGCTAACTGAAGATGGACAAAGGGGTCACAAGCCAGGGGTCACTGCAGGCCACCAGACAGGAAAAGGGTGAGGATACCTTCTGTTAGCAGAGCCTCCAAGTGGACTAGCTCTGGTGGCACTTGGTTCAGTCCAGTGGAAATGCACATATGACTTTCAGAAATAGAAAAGAAGAAGTTGCATTGTTTTAAGTCTCTGGGTCTGTGACAACTTGTTACAACAACCGGAAACAAATGCACATGGCAGAAATCCTATGCGTTCAACTTCTAATATAAAATGACACAGATCCTGGAAGCTGTGTAGTCCAGAATCCTAAGATGTAGCTGGGACCATCTCATAGGCTTGGAGGCTGGGACATAAAAAGGATGAAAGCAAGCATCCATCTCTCTCTGCTTCCTGACTACTGGAAGATATGTTATGACCAGTTGCTTCCTGATCCTGCCACCATGTGGCCACCTGACCACATGACTGGGTGACCCTTAAACTGTGAGCTTTTCTTAGGTATGTTTGTCACAGCAACAAAACAAGTAACTGATGGAGTCCCCAAATCCAGAAATGATTTACCCAGGGAAAACAGCCCAGAACCACCCTGTGAGCTCTCTCAAAGAGCCTGATGCTCACAAACTAGATTTTTAGTGTCTGGTTGATTGGGGTACTTGAATTTCTTAACTCTATATCCACTTTAATCAATTAATCATTTACAAAAAGGTGAAGCATTATGAACAATTATTCGTTTATTGCTTTGATTCTCATCTGGAAGTTCTCTGGATTCCTCCAAAGAGTACTGGGCACTGGGCACTGGGCACACTAGTTCTCTCCAATCATTTATTCTTGGTTGGAGCTGACTTCTGAATTCAGTATCTATTGCAACCTACTTGTTTTGTTCTATGGGATACTTTTTTATATCATTAAAAAAAATCTGTGTTTATTCTTCCAGAAGAACTGTTACTAAGTTTCTGATGTATAAGCACTCACTTGATTGCTTTTGCTTCAAAACACTAAATAGCAATTATTTAACAGTTCCTTTAAGGGCTTACCTTGGCAACAGAGTCTATAGAGAAGGGTTTTCCCAAGTTACTGTTAAAAGAGTTAAAAGAGATCTAACCATTTCTAGCAACTCCCCTTGCTCTCCCAAACTGTGACTACTAAAGGTTGATTGTCTGTTTGGTGGTAGATAGAAATAAAGAGTTGGCAGGTAGGATTTCCTGATACATTGATGTCTTTCATGAACTCAGTGAATGAAAGCCACAAATGATAAATCTTGGACATGCTCAGGAGTTGAGAACCCTCTATCCTGAAGGAGATTTCCTAGTTATAAACCTATCCAATTCTATGACTTTGTCAGTCTCCAGCACCACGTAAACCACAGATGCTGGCACATGATTGTAATACTGGCACTTGGGAGGTGAAAACAGGGGATCAGAAGTTCAAGTCATCCTTGAACCCTAACCCATTTTCAGTTTGAGGGCAGCTAACTTCATAAGCAGAAATGAAAATATGCTAGACTGTAATAATGTAAGCTTAAAATGGAACAAAATGCAAGCAGACATTTCGCTGCAGAGGCCTCCCATGAGGAAAGACATTCCCTTATTGTTAGCCATGAGGATTTGCTGGAGGACATGTCACCAGGGGTGGACTATGAGGTTTCAAGGTCTCAAGTTATTCCCAGTGTGTGTGTGTGTGTGTGTGTGTGTGTGTGTGTGTGTGTGCTGCCACCTCTGCTGCATGCTTGTGAGCTCTCAAGATGTGAGCTTCTTGTTCCAGCTGCTGTGCCTGCTATCTGTTGTCTGCCACCAAGCTGCCCCAACCATTATGGACTCTAGCTCCCTGGAACCATAAGCCAAAATAAACTTTTTCTTTCTATAAGTTGTCTTGGTCATGGTGTTTTATCACAGCAACAGAAAAGTAACTAATATACTGCCTGTGTTAGTGAAGGTTTCTATTGCTGTGACAGAACACCATGACCAAAGGCAAGTTGTGGAAGGAAAGGATTTATTGGGCTTGCACTTCCATATTGCTGTTCATCATTGAAGGAAGTTAGGATAAGAACTCAAACAGGGAAGGAACCTGGAGGCAGAAGCTGATGCAGAGGCCATGGAGGGGTTCTGCTTGCTGGCTTGCTCCCCATAGCTTGCTCAGCTCGCTTTCTCATAGAACCCAGGATCTACAGCCCAGGGTTTCACCATAGAACCCACAATGGCCAGGGCAGGGCCACTCCCTATCAATCACTAATTAAGAAAATGCCCCACATCTGACTCTCATGGAAGCGTTTTCTCAGTTGAGGTTCCCTCTTTACAGATGACCCCAACTTGAGTCAAGTTGACATAAAACTAGCCAGGACACTGCTTAAAACCACGCTAGACATGGCCACACACCTGAGGGTGTGGCTGAAATTATATAATACACATACCCAAAGCTGATCAAGAACGCTGAGGACCTTTTACCTTCAATGGAACTGTGAAATGTCACAGTCAGTATAGAGGAAAATATGGTTTATTATAAAAGTAGACACATCTTTATTATAAGATCCAACAGTAATACCCCTGGACATTTATTCTGAAGAAATCAAAAAGTTGGCTCACATGAAAACCTGCACACAAGTGTTTGTTAACGTTATGGTTCTAATTCTAAGCCTGTGAGCAAATGTCCTTCAAAGGGTGGGTGTTAAGTGGACAGTGGTGTATATACGTAGTGGACTTCTATTCAACAATGAAAAGCACCTTGACACTGTTGGTGCACAGAACAACTCTGATTACTTGCCAGGGAACTGTTCAGAATGGAAAATGCTGATATTACAGTTTACATGTGCCATGACTCCATTCCCCCCAAAATTAGGAAATAATCAAATGATGGAGATGAAAAACATAAAGACAGAGTGGGTTGGGAGTATAGCTCAGCAGTAGAGCATTTACTTAGAGTACTGGAAACCTTGAGATCCACCAGCCTGCACTGCAAAAGCAAGTAAGCAAGCAAGCATATTGCCAGGAGATAGGAAACAAGAAAAGGAATGGGGAGGCCTTGTCTACAGACTCCCCAAAGGAGTGTCCTTGCCAAGAGACTGCCTATGTCTTGACTAGGGAGAGGGGCTACACCAATCTGCACACAGGATAGATTTCCACAGTATTCAGTGTTCATACAGACAAGTAAGTGCATAACACAGGAAGGTCTCAGGAAGGTCTGAGCAAGGGTGGCAGCAGGTTTCAGTGCTCATTTCTTAGTTCTGTCAAGTACACTGGGGGTGGGGATAAAGAAGATCACTGCACTCTCTCTTACAATCAATTGCCTGGGGATCCACAATCATCTCAAAATGACAAGTTAAAAGCTTGATCCTAGCACCTCATGTGCAGGCTGGGGCTGGTTAAGATCTGATCTTAGATTAACTAGTGTGTGCTTCTGAGAGGTGCTCATCCTAGGAAGGGACCATAAGATGAGGGACTCGAGAAATGGAGACGAGACCTGCCAGCATCCTTACTGTCCCTCCCCCTCTTCTACACTCAAGCAGTCCTGCTTTCTGTGTGGTCATCAGAGCTCGACTCTCATCTCATTTCTGGAACATTGTCTCAAATAGGTCAGCAAACTGCCTTTTTTTTTAAACACACACACACACACACACACACACACACACACACACACACACACACACACGAAAGAAAAATAAGAAACAAGGATGTGACCCAACTGAGACTTGAACCCTGATTCTTTGTCTCAATACAAATACAATACAAAGGCTTCTTTGTCTTGTTCATCACCAAACTCTGCCCCAGAAAGTCTTGATTTGCATCCTGCCCTCCTGCTCCTTCACTTAGTAAGGCACTTAATTAAGCCACTACAACTATACCATGGAAGATTCTAAATAATCACTCCCATGCCTTCTTTTCCCCAAATTCCCTGGGTTCTAGGACTCTATTGGCCTCCACTTTCTACTTGTCACTGGGCCCTGCTAACTAATCCTGAACATCCTAGTGCTCCAAGCTCCCTCCCTAAGCTGTGACTAGAGCTGTCCAGGCACACACACACACACACCTGCCAGCATTTGGCCAAGGACAGAATGGTTCTGGCTCTGGCCAAAGGAGCCTCTCCCAAAGTCCCCTCTGGCTGCCTTTGTTCCTGTCAGCCTCAGCCCTGGCCCTTCCTGGGCTCCTTCCCTGGCACTGTTCCTCCCTCCAGCTGCTAAAATCCCACCTTCCCTGAGGAAGTCTTACTGACTCAGATCACAGGCTCTCTTCTCTGAGGTCTTGTATTTACCCTCACAAGTTGGGTAATTTTACATTTGCTGTTGTCTGTTATTTTTAACATTTTAAGGAGACTGTAACAGCATTGAGGGCACTGCCCGGGTCTTAGAGATCTTTGAATTACCAATTCGAGCAATGTTTGCAGTGTGAGGGATAGTGAGTAGCTTACACACCCAGCACAGGGAAGTTTCAGGAGTAGCAAATGCAAGGGTGTGGAGGTGGTTTTGCTAGAAGGGGAAATGAAAGGTGAACGATAGGATGAGTTCTTGACAGGAGCTAAGGATTCTAGTGAAATGGCAGCATTAAAAAACAAACTTATATTTAGAGACTGTCAAATGGCTCAGCTGATAAAATGTTTAAAGTGCAAGATGGGGACCTGAGTTGGATCCTTGGAACCCAAATGAAAAAGCCAGGTGAGGGGTGCACACTTACAATTCCAATCCTAGGGCTTGCGAGCAAACCAACCTCACCTAATCAGCAAGTTTCAGGCCAATCAGAGACCCTGTCTCAGAACACAAGATGGGCAACACCTGGGGAATGCCAAGGCTGCCCTTCGCCTTCTGTGTACAATGTGCGCATGTGCAAACGCACGCGCAAAAGCCAGATTTCAGTGGCTAACAACCTCATCCAAACCACTCCTGAGTCTCAACACTGTTTTGTGTCCCCAGTCGGAGGCCCAGGTGCTGTTTTCATACATTGATCTTCCTCATCATGTCTCCCTGCTCCTTTGAAATATAATTTTCCAATCCAGCCCAGTATCAAAGGCCAGTCAGCGCTGGTGGACGCTGTGAGCGCTTACTACAGTAAAGGGAAGGCTATGGCCACTGGACCCTTCCCCCACTTTGCTGAATCTGTCCTGAGCCTGTGCCTGCTTTACAATAACATTTTGGGTAAAATAGTAGTTTCTTCTGGGTGATTGCAGACAGGGAGGATGTGAGCTCAAGGTGGGGAAAGCACAGGAGATACATTGATTTCCTTAAAGCCCCTCTTGGCCAGAGCCCAGAGGTGATTTGTGTGATACATTACTCCGTTGTGTTATGAAACACCACGCTGGCCTGTGGAGCTGGTTTATGAAACTGTAAGCATGTGTGGATTGGATTCTCTCTTATATGTTATGAAACTCTTTGCTGGTCTGAATTTTCATTGTCTTTGGGGTCGCTGAGGATTGAGAGAGAGAGCCCAGAAACTTCCCTGCATCCCCACCCTTGCCAGACTCACACTGATAGTCTAGGGGCTGTGAGCCCAGAGGCAAAGAGCCTTTGAACACACCCTTGCTTGCTTCTCTCTGGCTTCACAGGCTTGCCTTCCCCACTTTGATTGTAGTGGAAGCTTCAGAACACCTTCTTTGTGTGAGTGTTTCCATTCACCTTGCTTTACATTGCGATAACAGCTAGTACTTTCAGGCGAAAATACTCTGAACTTGCATGCCATGAAATCCTCAACAAAAGCACATTAAAACCAGACGCTAGGGTCTAGATTAAGCCACTTGAAACATATTTACACTGTAAAAACATTAATTGAAAGGAATTTTTTTCCAAAAAATATGTATAGGCAACTGACCTGGAGGTATAATTATACCCAATGCTATTGATCCAAGGTTATCCTACAAAGTATTGGACTACTGATTTATTTAGCTTTTGTGATTGATTCTATTTCTTCCAGGTGTAATATAAACTTCTGGGGACTCGTCTATCAGTAAGCAAGGATCATGTAGCGGGTTTGTCTGAATCTAATATATAAGTGCTGTGTGAGAGAGTGCTTACACAGGCCTCCACTCTCCTTTCATCCCAAGAAAGCTACCCTACTGCCAGCCTTTGTCTAAACTGAGATTGCTAAATGATATAATTATAGTTATCATTTTTGCCCCTTTAATAAATCCTTTCTCCAGTCTTAGAGTCCATTAAAGCTGAAACAAAAGCAAAACCATTTCCTAAAATCATCTTCTATTACTCAGGTATCTCCTTGAAAACCGTAATCAGTTCCTTTCCTGAAGTCTTTCTGTAATTAGGTGTGGAGTATCTGCTTCTTATTCATTCATTCAGACAACAGACATCTCTGCAAACTCTCATTTCTCCCTTCCAATTTGGGCTTTGCAAGCAAGCCTGATATTTATTCCTGGGACTGATCGATGTCTCTCAATTTAATCCTCAAATAATTATATTCAAACACCCAAAGAGCACAAATGTAGCAGCCTAACTATTTAGCTCAAATTCTAAATCACTAGCTATTCACTATTATGGTTGTAATGAGTTTTTAGAGCATATATTATCATTACTTAACACACTAGAAAAGGGGTAGGTGTTTCTTTCTCTCATTAAATCAAAGATGACTGGGGTTAGAATCCTGCCAGACCCTTCGGCTGACCTGTGGGTGCTGAGCAACACTCTTCCTCCTCCTTAATGGACCTTCCTCCCTCCTCCTTGATGTCAGCTAAGAAAGAGTGAAGAGCAAGATGGAACCCAGTGACCTGGGTTTCTTTCTACTTGTTCATATGATCCCCATGCACTTACACAGGTTTAACTAAGAAGATAAACGTAGCTGAGGGATTGGAGGTTTGCATTCTCAGTTTGGGGTTTTTAGGGGTGTGTGTGTGTGTGTGTATGTAAAGAGAATTGTGAGCAGGTATATGTGGAGGGTGTTGTGTGTGTGTTTGTAAAGGGAATTGTGAGCAGGTGTATGTGGGGTGTGTGTGTGTGTGTGTTTTCAGACTTAGTTTTTTGAAACAAGGTCTCTCTCACTGGAATCTGAAGCTCACTGAGTCATCTAGACTAGCTACCCAGTGACTGCTTTAGGGTCTTGCCTGTCTCCACCTCCACAGTACTTAGATTATAACTACACACCACCACCCTAGAAACATGAGTTCCAGAGACTGACCACTTACACAGAACCCACTTTACCAACTGAGGCATCTTCCCAAACCCCAGAGTTGTTCTCTGATAAAGAAGCTCTGAGAGCAAGGATACTCTTCATGGCTACATGCACACATATACACAAGCATGCACACACAGACATAGAAACAGACATACACACACATACACATGCACTTACAGACACATACACAGACACACACCCATACAGATACATACAAGCACACACAGCACACTGAAGCACACACAGATTTGGACAGGATCATTGTTTGTGCTCTGCAGAAGAGAACACCATCTGTCCCCAGACCCTGCATCCTCATGCTGCCACATTGTACCTGGTCATTGTTAACCACAGGCAGAAGATGGAGTAGAAGACCTACAAACAGCCAGGCCCTCGCTCACATGGGAAGAGGCACAGTACACAGAAGCCCTCACTCCCCTAAGGACACCAGCCTTTCCAGCTTCCTGCTCATGACTCAAGCCTGGTGGTCTCCCATCTGCACATGTTTCCCTAGCCTAGCAAACCCACACCCACACCTCACATTCCAGCCCCAATAGCTCCACCCTCAACACATACACTCCTGTCCTGAGCCTGTCAGCCTGCCCTACCCACATTCTGGTCCCAACTGTGGTTGGCCCTAAGGTTCTGGCCTGCACCCCCTTCTTGGATATTCCTAGCTGGCCATCTGCCCCAACTCCTGCTTCAGTGGATATCTCTTCACCCCTTCCCAGAGGAGCCAATACAGGCTAAGCAACAGTACCCTCCTGGGCCTCCTCTCCGTGCTGCTATATGTGTGGTAACCACACTGTGACCCCAAGAGGCATCTCTCTGTTGGCGGCCCTCTTTCCCTCCTAGGGGTGCACCACATTAGAGGAAGGCTGTTTGGTTAAGCTGCATTTGTGAGGATACTGGGCATGGCAGGTGGAGCTGTGACTGTCTCCTCACATCAGGCTGGACCCCAGTGAAACCAAGGACCGGCAGGGAAACCCCGTCCTTCCACTGGCTCGTGGTTTCTTGCTTTTAGTTATTTTTATTTTTATTGGTGTCTTACTTATTTTTTGATGCGCTGGAAATTGGTTCTATTCGATCATGCTAGGTACGTGCTCTGCACTGAGCACCAGTGACAGTTCTCTTTCTCCCTCCCTCTCTCCTATGTGCGCATGCATGTGTACATGTCTCCTCACACGTGTGTGGGAGTACATGTAGGTGAGGACTGAAGGCACACTGTCTTTCTCCATCACTTTCCACCATATATATTGCGGCAGGTTCTCTTGCTATCCACTGATCTTTCACCAGTTCTGGCTAGTCAGCTTGCCTAAGGAACTACCTGTCTCTCATCTGCCGAACACTGTAATTACAAGAGGGCCACCATGCGCAGCATTTACATGGATTCTGGGGATCCAACTCTGGACTTCAAGTTTTGATAAAGCCATCTCCCAAGCCCCTCTTTGCTTGTTTGTTTAACTTTTTGTTTTGAGACACAGTCTCACGAAGTTGCCCAGACTGACTTTAAACTTGCAGTTCTTCTGCCTCAGCTTCCCGAGCTAGGATGACAGGCCTCTGACAGCTTGGCTCCCTTTCAGTTAACTTTTAAGATCACTCATTTTGGAGGTCTCCAGGCTGAGTGATAGTCATCCCCCACTAGCTTTGTTGTCTGGTTTGTGATGATAACAGCTGCCTAGTTGCTTCTCATGGGCTTAAAGAACAACAGCGACCGGACCTGAAGATACGTTTAATGCTGACCTTTATGGAGTCCTCAGACTCACCCAAAGACATGGTCATTTTCTGAATGGATCTTCTGTGAAGTGCAGTAGAGACAGATCACACCAACACAGACGGCTGATAGTGTCCAGCTTGGTCCCCTGTCCTCCATGCCTGAATCTAGTCTGCTTCTCTCGTTTGTAACACCAAACCCCATCATCAGGAAGAATCCCCATCTCCAAACCCAACACTAGCCCAGTACGATGGTTTTTCTCAGTTGTCAACTTGACTGGATCCAAGATCAACTAAGAGAAACGTGTCTGGGTAGATCTGTGAGGGTAGCTTCTGGACATATTAACCCGGGAAACACTGTCCTGCAGAGTGAGTCAGAGGCCCATGTACAAAGAGGTCAAAAGGTGAAGCTGCTCCTTTACCAACATCCCCATGCCCCTGGCTAGTGGGAGCATGTGCTCTGTACCTGATGTCCTTGCCTGGCATCAGAACCAGCCTCAAGTTCTCAACGGGGACTGAAGACCAGCAGCTCTGCAGGCCTTCAGGGACAGAGTGGGTCTGCTGGGACATCCAGCCAGGTGATCTGAGCAGCTACCAGGTTCTCAGCCTGTCCAGCATACAGATGGCGTCTGTTGAAGTGCCCAGCCATGTAAAGTCAATCCAGTAAACCCCCTTTGTAACAATTTATTCCACTGGTTCTGTGCCTCTAGAGAACCCTTTCTAATACAGTCAGGTGACAAACTTTCGTTTGCCAAGCCCATTGCTTTACTTACTGTCATAGAGCACAGCAGGGAAAGGGACTTTGTTTGAAACAAGAGTGCAGCATTTACAGTGAGTCAAGAAGGAGAACTGGGGCTGAGGTCAGAACTCGGTGGCACTTGTCTAGCATGTGCAAGACCCTGGGATTCATCTGCAGTACTAAAGAAGAGGAGGGAGAAAGAGGAGGAGGAGGAGGAGGAGGAGGAGGAGGAGGAGGAGGAGAGTAAAGAAAACTCCCTTTAAAGCCACCAAAAACGTGACATAAGCAAGGAGCCTTGCCAGCAGATTGCCCACCACTAAGTCAGAAGTCATCTTCAGTCATGCTAGAAAGGCTTGGAGTGTTCCCCAGCTGTTTGCATAGTCACTCCAAACACTGATCCCCCCCCCCCCCCCCCCCGCACCCCGCCTCCGTAGCAGAGGCCAAATTCTTTATTCAACAGCACAGTGACGCCCTCTCCTTCCTGCCAACTCCAGACAAGCTGAAACTGTAAAGGACAGAAAGACTCAGTGACTGCCAAGACTAAGTGCATCTGTCCCCAAAAGCTCTAGCAAAGGTTAGGAAGAGCCATCAGGCCAAGGTCACCACGCACAAAAAGAATGGCCACTTCAAGGGCAAATGTCACGGTTTCTGTGCTACGAAAGAAGCAAATTAGTAGAAACTATAGGCTCCAAGATAGAAGTTTTGAATTTAAAATGAAAGCATAAGAAATAAGTCTAAAGGTTTTAAACAAAAAATGGCATTTTAATCCCGACCACAAGTGTTGCATTTCATCAGGCTGCTCCTCAGAAGATCATAAAATCCTCCATTATGAAAACTGCAGAAACCCGATGACCTATTATTTTTGGCTTGTTTTCAAGAAAGTGGTGGATCACTCTCCTGGCCGAGGTGGAAGTGCCCATCGTCATGACTATGCTTGAACCTGGGTGATCTTTAATTTTGTTTTAGCAAACTGAGAGCCCTCTGCAAATCCCCCTTCCCTTCAGTGAGTTTCTCCATGCCTGTGACATCAGCTCCCGGGGACAGGAGTAGACGCAGAGTGAGTAGAAATGAGTAGAGAGGCACAGAAAAGTTGCAGCGCACTCACACCTGTGGCTTGCTTTAGTCTTGCGGACGTTACTCCTAATACCCCGCTCCAGTGTTGGTATTAGAGATAAAGGAATTCTCCCCATTCCCCCGACTGCACATTTCAGTGGCACCTCCCCCAACCCTGAACTCCCTCCTCTCTCTCTAGCATTCAGACAACCGCACCCAGGAAGCCTGACATGCGCATGGACTGTGTCGGTGTACCTTGCGATGGCTAGCCTGCCATATGGAAGAAGAACTGGACCACATGAATACAGCAGCATCTGGACGGGGGATGGCTCAGTGATAGGGTCCTCGCCCCATATGCAGGAGGCCCTGGGTTCAATCTCCAGTGCTACAAAAATAAAATCGGCAACACTGGAAATGAAACTACCTCACATTCAGCTCATAGCCCTGACCACCCACTCCACTTTGCTCCTCTGCCCACGGCTCAGGGAAAGTCAGTTACAGAGCAAGGTAGGGAGCAACTACAAGAGGAAGTTAGTTTAGAAGAAACATCAAAGGCTGAGGATACAGTTCAGTCAGTAAAATGCTTCCTTGCAAATTGAGGACGTGAGTTTGATCCCCAGAACCCATGTGAAATGCTAGGTGTGGCAACATGTGCCTGGAAACCTAGCACTGGGAAGCAGAGACAGGAGGATTGCTGAGATGGGCTGGTAAACAGCCTAGCCTCCTGAGCACACTTTAGACCTAGTCAGGGTTACTATCGCTATGATGAGCACCATGACCAAAGGCAAACTGGGGGGGAAGAGGTTTATTCAGCTTGCACTTCCATGTTACAGTCCATGCTGAAGGAAGCCAGGGCAGGAAGGAGGAGGCAGGAGCTGATGCAGAGGCCATGGAGGCATGCTGATTACTGGCCCCAGAGACTTCCTAAAATGAGCTCACTGCTTCTGCTTTTCCTGTGATGTTGGACATGAAGACCTGTCAATCAGAGTTTGTTTGTGTGTGTACTGTGACCCGTGTGCTTGCGAATGGGGAGACAGCAACCAGGTAACGGTAGCTAGAATGGGTAGAGAGGCATTTATATAGTCAAGCAGAAAGAGCAAATAGAAATTTCTGGCAATTCCTAGTCCATGTTGAAGCTCAGGGCACCCCTGACTTTGAGTTCTATAGGTGGCTTATATTCTAGGAATAAGCTTCCTTTTCTAGATGACATGCAGGTCTAATTAATTTTCTTATTTGTGGTGAAAGGCCTGGATAATAAGTAATAAATAAAGGCCTGTTAATAACCACTGTCAATAATTAGGCTTTTGTTTTTAGCAGATCTCATGTATCCTAGCTTGGCATACAACTCACCATGCAGCCAAAGATGACCTTCACCCCACTTTTACCTCCAGAGTCCTGGGATCCCAGTCCCTTACTACCACCCTTGGTTTCTGTGGAACCCAGGGCCTTGCATGTGCTGGGCCAGCACTTCACCGCTGAGATATCCTGTCAACTATTAAATGACTGGATAGATTCTTCATGTGCAGTCTCCTAGAACTTCCTAGTCCACATTCACAGAAACCCCATGCGGTGTTCTCTAGCCCATCTCCCAGGAGCAAACACCAAAGTAGTCATTGTGTCTCTACCCAGAGGAAGCCCACAAAGCCGGGCAGATGGACAGCCAATGATTTGCCGAGTAAATAATCCAGTCCTACGCACTCGCTGGACAGGCCGGTCCCACCTGCTCTTGACCTGCACTGTGGTCCAAGAATGCTGACAAGGCTCGGCCCTCCCTGCCCCTGTCCCAGTCTGCCCAGCTGGAGAGATGTCACCTCTCCAGTGGACATCATTGCTAACCGTCGTCTACTCCGGGGCTCCTCTGCGCTGCCTGATCTTCTTGTCACGCACATCCTGACTTCACATTTCCTTTCTTGATCTCATTGAGAAATGAGAAATTGGGTTACAAGCTACCTAATTCCATTTGCTCATTATTCCTCAGAAATCTGAGTCCTGGGGAGGGAGTGCAATGGAAGGAGCCTGAAGACAGGGAGACTACGGTGACTGTACCATTTTGAATAAATTTCCGTTCCTTCTTATTTGCAAATCTAGAAGCAAATTGCCAGGATTTCTGGGATATCCTCAGCGTCCCAGAAGAGACGTATCAATGTCTCAAGTCCTACCAGGCATGCTTGGGGCGGGAGGGGTGTGGGCTTCCCCACACATGGTCTTTCAGTTGTTCATGTCTTAAAGTTTCAATTAAATGAACATTAAACAAGAGGCTCCTCACAGGTGGGGATGAGGGGCTGGGCAGTGTTCTGACTTGGAATCCCTAGGCCTTTTTTCCCCTAAAGCAATGTCACTGACCTTTTTCTGTCTCCTCCCTGCCTTGGCAGCATCATGAGTAGGGTCATTTTTCCCGTAACATTGATAAGTTTTCTCTTCGTTGATAAGTTTCCATCATCCATATGTTCATATGAAGCTTTTTCTTTCTTTTACTCAATCTCAGCTTCCATCTAATCTTGAAAGAGATTAGAATTCTTCACACACACCCCTCTGTGTGTGTGTGTGTGTGTGTGTGTGTGTGTGTGCACGCGTGTGTTCAGTCTACCTGGATGTACGTGTGTGCTTGTGTACATACATCTGCACTTGAACATCATTCTTCAGGTGTCTTTGCCTTTGTTTTTCTTTGAGATTGTGTCTTTCACTACCAGTCGTGGCTACTTTTATGTTAACTTAGCACAAACTAGAATCATCGGAAAGGAAGGAGCCTTAATTGAAAACCAAAAACAAACAAACAAAAAAACTGCCTTCATAAGATTGAGCTGTAGGCAAGCCTGTAGGGGGTTTTCTTAATTAGTATTTGATATGGGAGGGTCCAGCTCATTGTGGGTGGTGCTGTCCCTGGGCTGGTGGTCCTAGGTTCTATAAGAAAGCAGGCTGAGCAAGCAATGGGGAGCAAGCCAGTAAGCAGCACTCCTCCAAGGTCTCTGCATCAGCTCCTGCCTCCAGGTCCCTGCCCTTCCATCCTCATTCATTCAAGTTGCTCTATGATTGACTTAGCCGGGCACTTGGAAGATGACATTGTTCAGTTCAGGTAAGACCTCCATCTTTGGGGCTATATACTCCTTTGGGAAAGAACACACTGAGAAGTATAAAAGTTAACTCTGAGCAGGGCTGAGAAAGCTACATAGTAACAATTCCATTTTTCTGCTGTCATTGGCTGGATATTAAGAGTAGTTCCCAGCACTGGGCACTTTGAAGAAACAGGAATTGGACCCAAATTAAACTCACCAACACTCAATTTTACCAGCTAGAAATAGCTTCTATAGATCCTGTGTGCCTCTTACCCCCTAGCCTGTGTTCTTTTCAAACAGGTTCTCATGTAGCTCAGGTTAGCCTCAAACTCACCATGCACTTGAAGATGATCTGCACTTTCGATCTCTCTGTCTTCATCACCCATTTGCAGGTATGAATTACAGGCATACATCAATACTCCCCATTAATGCAGAGCTGGGCATCAAACCCAGGGCTTTGTGCATGCTAGAGACTGAGTTTACAGCCCCAGTCCCACCCTTGGCATCCAGATAAGTGGTTCGAAAGCGATGATCAACTTGGCAGTCTGAAAACAGTGTCACTGCTCAGCAGCCAATGCTGACCTCTCATTAGATCCTGATTGTGTTAAACCGGCATCAGCTGAATGTTTGGAAACAAGACCTACACTGTGAACTCAGGATAGACAACCTATACTGGAGATTCTCACAGAAGAGCCATCTTAGATATTTCTCTGCAGACATTTGTCGCTCCCAGCTAGCATACTATCACTGAAACTGTAAAAACCTGTGACAAATTAAAATGACTTTGGTTTGGTCAGCCAGCAGCTGGAACACTGTCATCAGTGCCTTCACTTCTCTTGTTTGTGGGGAATTGTACTTTGGGGACTTTACCTCCTTCTCTCCTTCCTGCTAAAACCATGTCAGCTTCAAAGTCTCCAGTTCCCTTTCTTCTTAGGGACGTTCTCTCGATTTCCTGTGTCATTCTTCTGGTCAAGTATGCTTCCTTCTCTAAATAACTGTATTCCTAACCTTTTCTTCCACTGCACGAAACACAAATGGAACCAGAAGAAAAATAAATTAGTCAAAAATAGCATCCCTTTATTTGTGCCATTTTATATGATTATAACATGCTAGAAATGTCACTATAATTATAGCAGTGAATTATTTCAACAATCCTCAAAGTGATGCTATTTATAGACAACTGGGGATGGATAGCAGGGATGACTTCACTATGGGAGAGTCATAGGGAGAGGCCCTGCTCATGGATGTGTCTGAGCCTGGGGCCAGGACCACCTGGCATACAGAAGCAAGGAGCATCACAAGTCTTCTCTTGAAACCAGAACGTGATAAATGGAATAACTAAACGGACATGTTTAAGCCATTTCAGCTTGTCCTTCGCTTTGCATATCTGGTGTGTTGGAGTCTATGCATAAAAAAAGTTACATCACCCATCACCTTCCTCCCAACTTACAGATCAAAAGAGGTGGCAGGAGAGCAACCCTTGGGACAGGGAAAAAGTGTGACGCACACAGATGCTTTGTCTGTGACCATTCCTGGAAAATGTTTCTGAGGTTACACGCTGTGCGAGCTTCTTGCATTTCACCTTGAGCAGAGGACAGAGCTGGTGGGAGTCCTCTCTTTGTTGTTGAGTTTCCCTCCTTTTATTTTTAGCCTCTTTTGTTTTACAGATTTTGCTTAAACAAGACTGCATATTCAGGGATGGAGTAAGCTTCACATGCCTCTTCCACCTCTGCTGTCAGATGCAATTGCAGAAAGTTCAAGCCAGGCCACAGAACTCTGTGTGGGATATGGTTTTGGGAGGAGGGGAAGAAATCGTTTAACTAAAAAGATTTACTTAGTAAATCACAGGTGTGTCTTTTGTATGTGAATTAAAACACACACACCCATACAGCCATCCCAGGTCACAGTGCAGAGCTGAGGTGCTCTCATTCAGGGTGATAGGTAAGCAGCTGGTTATCTCCACCCAAGAACCTGATCATGCAGCTCTGGGATGCCTCTACGGAAAGGTGTCAAAAGAGCTGCAGTAGATAATCACAACCTTAGATTTGACATCTTTTAGCTAGCCAAAAAACTATGGCTTTCACTTGCCTACCTTAGGGGTGTGCGTGTGCATGTGCGTGTGTGTGTGTGTGTGTGTGTGTGTGTGTGTGTGTGTGTATGTTTCTTTTGGTTAAATGTTCACCTGACAGATTTTAGGTTCCATCAAAATTGGCTTTTTCATGACTAGGTTTTGAGATGGCTGTCAGCAAGCACAAGAATCCCCAGCACACATCAAACTGGAATCACACTGCAGTAATTTTTGGGCCAGTGGGTAGAAACAGGGGGAATCTTAGACTTATTGGCCACCAGCCTAACCAAATTGGTAAGCCTTAGTTTCATTGGAAGCCCTTGTCTGAAAAAAAAAAAAAGGTGGAAAGCGATCAAGGAAGATGCCCAGCATTTACCGTTAGCCTACACACACACAATTTTTTTCCATCAGCGGGTATCTCTGATGCACATAGTATTGCCTCTGGTCTTGAAGAGTAAACTTGCCATTGGCTTTGGTTAGGTGCTGGAAGCCTAGAATTTCTGGTGGCCATTGCCTGGTATCCAGACACCACTGGAGACCTCACCTCATTGGGAAATGGCGAGATTGAGAGGTGCCTTAAAGACAGAACAAAGATGTCAAGAGTTCATTGTAGGTTTCTGCTTCTGGTCCACATGTAGAATAATGTAACAAAGAAAGAAATAAACAGCATACATCCCAGGTGATGTGTGCAGGACCAAATGTAGTCACGGCTCCATAAGAAGTGAATAAACACATGTTAATCATTAGAGCTTGAAACCCATCCCAGAGAACGTTGTGTATAGCCATGGATGTGAGAACTGAATCAGCTGCACAGACAATAGCTCTCATGGCCACAAAGCTGACCTTGCGTGTGGAGTGTGGGATGGGCTGGACGCAAGGAAAGAAGAGATGCTTCTTCTTCAGAGGCAGCAAGATGTTCTCTGGCACACAACCACCCAGCTTGGTGAGACATTTCCAGACAGATCCTGAGAATATGGCTGAACACACCGCAGTGTACGGTAAGCCACTTACCTGACAGCACAGGAGGATGCCTGCCGAAAGGGTCCCTTCATTAAGCTGATAATACACTCACTTTATGTGGCTAACTGATGCCAAGAGCTGAGGATAATTTCACAAAAAGGAAAAAATTTAGCTGTCCATGGAAACCTGGACAGCAACAGATCTTCTGGATGTGACGAGATTCCAGACTGGATTGCACGAAGTCTCCATAAGGCCAGAAAGCCCTGTGGATTTAATTAGTTGGTGAAGCCTGTCGCACAGGCGGGCAGCAGAATTTGTCCTTTATTCTCTTTCCAAATGAACCACGTGTCACCAGACGCAGCATTGCTGTGAGGAGCATTTTTAGCTAAGCACAAGATTTCAAAACAATGCTGCTCATGGGAAACCCCCAAATTTACATTCCCTCACGATCCCACCACCAAATGAGCTGTGACGCTGCGCGGATGCGTGGAGAACAAGCTCCAGCCCATGTCCTCCCCAGACATCAAGTCCTCAAACGCTTCTCCCTGGAGCTGCAGACGCCAAGATTAGCACCTTCTAATTTTAGCAGTCTATTAAGACAACTTTAGCATGGGGATCTCCTTCATCTGATTAATAAGAATGTATTTGGGGAGTGCATACTGCCACTTTGTTGGTGATCAGATAAGGCAGACTCCCAGGGAGCAATGCATCTGGGTTCCTGCAGCAGAGCAGTGGGGGCACACTGAGGGCACCAGGAACGTTTCTAAAATGGAAGGATGGATGAGGCTATTGCACATGCCTCTGGAGTAGCATCGCCGCTGTGTCTTACACCATTGCCAGGATTACCTTTTAAGAATTTTTTTCAGGCTGGGATTATGACTCAGTGGTAGAGTATTTGCCTAAAGTGATGGTGAATCCCAACTGTCAACTGCCTGGGATTTGGAGTCACCATGGAAACAAACTTTGAGACCTGTTTCCAAAGAGGTTTAACTGAGGAGGAAAGAAACACCCTGGATGTGGGGAGCACCGTTCTATGGTGGGGAGGAGAAAGTGAGCTGAGCACCAGCCTTCATCGGTCCCTGCTTTCTGATTGAGGATGCCATGTGACCAGCTGTCTCACACTCTGGCCACTGCGGCTTCTTCTCCATGGTGAACTATATTCTTGGATTGCCTTACTGCAGACCCTGGATCACGTAGATAAGGGATCCTGGACTGAATCCTCAAATTGAGCCAAAATAAACCGTTCTTCCCTAGCTACAACAAAAGATCTAGTCAGTTTCTTTTTATCTTATCTGTGTGTATCTATATGTGTGTGTGTATGTGTGTGTGTGTGTGTGTGTGTGTGTGTGTGTGTGTGTGTATGAGTGGGGGGGGCAGAAGAGTCAGCCTCAGGCACTGCCCACCTTTTCTTTTCAAGACATTCTGCTCACTGACCTATTAGCCATGCAGGCTGTCTGCTACTGAGCCCCAGGGATCCATCTTCCTCTGCCTTCCAGTGTTGGTATTGCAAGAGTGCCATTACATTCAGCTTTTTTTTCAATGGGTGCTGCTGGGGCTTCAACTCAAAGTCCTAGTGCTTAGAGGCAAATACTTAAATGATTGAGCTCTTGCTCCAACTTGATTCAGTCAATGTCCTGCCCTCTCTTGAATCAGTCACTAGCTCTCCCTAGATCTTCCTTCAGATGGTCCCTCTACATATTTAACATTTGTCAATATCAAACAAATTACCACTGTGTAAACCAACCACGGCATCTCAGGTCTGTGCACTGTGGAATATGTATGCTTTATTCAAACACCATTAGGTAAGAAGCCATCCTTCACAATAAGGGAGCTTGATGGTCAAGATTTTTTTTTAAACCTCAGGTAACTCTAGACAGGAAGAAAGGTCTAACTCATGTAACTGGCGCTGTTTAACAGTTTCCTCCAAGATTGAAATGTCCATCTTTCAATGAAGCTCTTTAAGCAGGAAAGTAGAAACTCAAAACAGCTTCAGGAAGTCCCTAAAATTGACCAGATTCACTGTGCTTCTCCCTGCCAGAAAAAGCAATAAAAACTTAGAGACCTTCTCAGACTCACAGAGATGAGCAGCAAAGAAGACTCTGAGACCAGACTAACTGGCTAAAAGAAGCAAAACCAAGCTGATCTTCCTGGAAGAAGTTTATACCAACTGAGGCACCTGGAAAGGTCACTCTCCAACCTGTTGAGCTGCCTGCATGTTATGCTGTGAACTCCAGGTTCCCAGGTTTGTGAATGTCACACATGCTGAGGATGGTTTTGATGAAGCAGCTGCCTCTTAGTCATTTCTGCTCCTGTAAGTGACCCCTAACCCATACTCCTGTAAGGAACACCAATAAAATTCATTGGTTCACTAACTGTACTTTGATCTGTCATGGGATCCCTATATGGGGTAAGTAGACATGGGTTTTGGGTCTCCCCAGGAAAAGTTTTGTCAGGTAACAACTGGGGCAAAGCTCAGGAAACTCAGCAAAGGAGGCATTTCTCCTTACCCGGAAGTGGCTTCATTCCCTCCTTTCAAAGGCCAGCAGCCAGCACAGAACAAACCTGCCAGCTCTGTTCTGTATTGTCACCTAGCTGTGTAGGTCTTCTGTGAAGAGGAGCAGTGGATTGCATTAAGTTGTGGTTGAACTAACAGCACACCATTTGGTATGCTGGGATGCTTGCTGAGGTTGTCTCTATGGTGGGTGGTAGGGGTTCTGCCTTTATACAATCACCCATGGCTCAGAGGATCAGAGGGTGTGCCAGCTGCTCTTTCATCACTTTGGCCATTTGATCTGAAATTTCCTTCTGGAAATGCCTTTAAGACACCCAGAGATGTGGTCCCATCTTACAGGTGATAATAAATCCACTCACTGAGTGTGGCTTCTATTTTTGTTGTTGTTGTTGCTGCTGCTGCTGCTGGTGGTGGTGGTGGTGGTGGTACCTGTGTGTGTGTTCATGGATGTGTGTATGTGTGTTTAGTGAGTTGTAACTGGGTTTTTGTTTGTCAGTTTGTTGGTTGTTTGGTTTTAATGAGACAAGTCTTCTATGTAGCCCAGGCTGGCCTTGAAATTATAACCATCCCCCAGGCTCAGCCTCATAGGCATACACTACCACTCCTGACTTGAAATGCAATCAGGCTGACAGTGAAGGTGACAATGTATGAGGAACTGGCTTTATGCAGGGACTCTGTGGAAGGCAGGTCATACAGGACCGGACAAAGGTCTAACTTCCCAGAACACTCTTCTGCCCATCCCTCTGAATGGTCCTCCTTCTTCTTCTATGGAACCCAGAAAGCTATTTCTCTTGCACTGTGGCTCAGCATCTTGCTCAGTGTCCCCAGGAAATCAGGCAGCACCATGCTGTGTGGGTCCTCCTTCCTGTGCATTCTATCACTGCTCATGAACCTCCAAGTTGTGATGTCTCACAGGAGTGGATCTCCTTTTGGACTGGAAGTCTCTCAAGATTAGGTTTTCAGTATTAGTCTAGTATTTCTAGCTTTGAACATGTAGTAAGTGCTTGGTAAATGTCTTCTTGAATGTGCTGCTTCCGTATTCTGCTAATCTATCAATTAATATTTATGAATGATGCTTCCAAAGTCTACCCCTTGCTTTAGGAAATTGTGTGTAACTGAAAGGACAGAAGTTGGACTTGGGAGTAATAAGTTAGAAGCATCTATAAAATTATTGATGCGCCTCTAAAAAGATGTAGTTCTCAGTGAAAAAAAAAGTAAGGAGAAGATATATAATTTCTTTTCCACAAATTAAAAATTTGCACACAAAATACTACTCATTTTTTCACTTAAGCACAAAAAAACAAATTACATCAAACACACTGAAATAGTTGGCTATGGAAAGAAGGTAATGAGACTCCTCAACTGATGAAAGATCAGGCCCTGAACAGGGTGAAGAGGATTCTGTGTCCTGACTCGAGGAGAGTAACTTTAACCATTTGATATTGTCTTAAAACTGGAAGTAAATGGCTTGGGGTGTGGCTCAGTCAGTAGTGTGTTTTCTGTGAAGCATGAGGACCTGAGTTCAGATCTCCAGTGCTGTGTGAATCAGTCTAGCACTGCAGTGCACAATGAGGAGACAGAGACAGGTGGTTCCTGGGACTTGGCTGGCCAGCCTACATGGTGAATTCTTCTACCCTCCATATGCACATGCAAGAATCTGCATGCACACAAGCATGCACACCCATAAGAATGAGCTTAAGACAGAATAAGCTTAAGACAGACTTAGAACCTGTATTCAGTACTTCCTGTATTTTCCAATCTATTAGGGATTGGCTAGAGGTTGTTGACAAGTAGGAATTAGAAATACTGCCTTAAGTCCTATTGTAACTAAGTTCAGCGCGGTTGGGGAGCAGACAGGTGAGGCAGCTTCGAAGTACACAGAAAAAGCTCATCTGACTCCACAGGGTAGACCAAGGGCTGGGTGCTGAAGCGTCCATCCCTTCTCTCTAGTGCGATGGGTGGCGTCTGCTGTCCTTTAGCGCTCAGGGATGCATGGTCTCATCTATTTTCTTCCATGAGCCTGGCTCCAGATAAACTAATTTTTATGTTATTCACTCTGTAGGAGCCCTGGGATTTTTCCTGACCTGTGACTTTACTATGGATATTCCAGAGCATTTGGGCTGTCTTTTCTGCTTGTTACACATTTCAACAGTCTCTATCCTCCAGGAGCCAGATGAATGGTCCACTTCTATACGAAACTTCACAGCTGCTGTGTTTCATTCGTTCTCCTCAGAGGATAGACATCTTCTGTGCAATCCTAAAAGTCTACACCACGTACTCACCCTGAAACACATCTGCACTGTGACATGAGAACTTTCTCTGCATGCTAGACCTGTGCCTCAGGAGACCAAAAAACAACCATATTTAATGAAGGAACGCATTCAACAGTTCACATTCACGCCATGTCTGGGCGCACGAACAAAGGATGAAGATCTCAGCCTACCCCTCCATCAGCAGGCAGCATGGGAGGCAGCATGACTAGGTGAGCCAGGCTTGTCCCCCCACACCCCTAGCTTTACTTTTCGTGCCTTTATTTCTTCCCTTGCCTGTTTAGGTTAGGGGGCGTAAAGAAAAGTGTTTGCTTCTCTTGGAATCTTAACATAGAAACTCTTTCAATAACACAGAAAGATGCAGTCACCATGTCCAAAGTCTAGAAGGATCCGAGACTCCATTCTCACACCCAGGCTCCTTTCCCAGACTCTTGATAGCTGTGTTTGAAAACACCAAAGTGGAGGTGTCTCAGAGGCCCTCACTGGATCTCAGAGCTGACACTCTGAGAGAAGGAGGCTACATCTTCTCCCTTCTGTGTGTACTGTCTTTGAGGCTCCTATGCACGGTAAGACAGGCTATTCAAAATCCAGATACCTCCCTATCTTCCCTAAAGGGTCTATATACACCCTTTCAACACAAACAAAAGCATTTATCAACAGATGGGCATAATGGCACTTACACATTCAGCAGGTAACTGTTGTTTCTGTTTTATCTGTGTGTGTACATATGTGCGTCAAGGCCAGAGAACAACCTCATGTGTCTTGTGTCAGGAGCCGCCCACCTTGTTTTGCAGACAAGGACTCTACTGGCATTCACTCACTTGACAGATGGGGGGTGGTTGGCCAGTGTAGGCCCAGAGATCCTTCCCAGCACTGACTAGGATCACTAGCGTGTACCACCACACCTGGCTGGTTTTTTTTTTTTTTTTAGTGTACTCAGTGTGCTTCTAAGGCTCAAACTCAAGTCCTCAAGATTGCAAGGCAAGAAATTTATCTTCGGAGTCATCTCTCAGTCCAATTTCCATCATTACTTTGCACCACTATTTAGAGATAGTTATCATCGTTTGACTGAAAGATGAGGAAATTGAAGCTCAAAGAGGTTCATAAACACCTCAGATCAAGCAAAATCTGAAGTATTAGACTTGGATTCATGCAGCTACTGCTTTTTTTTTTTAAATCTCAAAAGTTCATGATATTTTCAAAACACTGCAATCTCAGGCTGAATTGAGAAAGGCTATTTGAAATAAAAGATGATTTGAAAAGTGTTTAAAGTGCAGACTCGGGAAATAGCACAGTCTGTAAATTCCTGGCTTTAAAAGTACAAGGACCTCCGTGGTGACCTGAATGAGACTTCGACACAGGCTCAGACGTTTGAATGCTTGATCCCTATTGGTGGAAATGCTTGGCAAAGCTTAGGAAGTGTGATCTTGTTGGAAGAGGTGTGTCACTGGGGGCTGGCTTTGAGGTTTCAATAGACTCTGTCATTCCCAGTGGGCTTTTCTGCCTCCTGCCCTTGGATCGAGAGATATGAACTCTCAGTCATCCCTGCTGCCGTGCCTTTTTTCCACCACCATGGACTCTAACCCTCTGAAACCATAAGCTCAATTCAAGGTTTTCTCTTATAAGTTGTCTTGGTCATGGTGTTTCATCATAGCAGTAGAAAAGTAACGAAGACAACCTGAGTTCAGTTCCTAGAGCCCATTTTTTATAAAGTCAAATGTGACAGCTTGTGCTTGTAATCTCAGAGCTGGGAGGTCACAGATAGGAAGACCCCCTAGGGCTAGGTGGTCAGACAGTCTAATCTACTAGACCAGAGAGGTCTGGGGAGGAGGTTACATGGGTAATGTGGTTGATTTTCAAACTGAGAAGCTGAGTCCAGACTCTTAGCTTCCATAGAAAAAGCCAGGCATGGTGGCAGCACATGTTTGTGCCTCACCCCCACCCAGTGAGAGGGCAGAGACAAAACAATTCAGGAAGCATGCTGGCCAAAGTCTAACTGGATTGGTAAACTCCAGGTTTAGTAGAGAATTATTAAATTAGAGAATATAAAAAGTAGAGAATTAAAAGCAAGGTAGAGATTGAGAAAGACACACAACATCAACTTTTGATCTGCACTTGCATGCTCACATATATGTATCACATACACAAGACAGAGACAAGAGAATGGTACCTGAAAAATTTATAGCTAAAGTTGACCTCTGACCTCCACATGCTCACTCACACATGACCCTCACATACATGTAATCATGCCCTAAGAAATTAGCCTTTTGTTTCTCTTTCCTTCTTTCTCCTTTTTAAAGCTTCCTCTGGAGTGCCAAGGACTTGTGCAGGAATGGGATCCTATATAGGTTTGAAGATAAAGAATAAAGAAGGATGTATCTTAATATAACCCAAACAAGCTGACCACATATGGCAAATCATTAGTAAAATCTAAATAACTAAACTTCAGTTCAAAAACATTTAAATTAAATATCATTAAATGACTTCCTGCTAGAAACTCTGCTCATTGCCCTGATATAGCATCAAACTAGCACAAAACACACTTACAATTCAGCAGATTAAAACTTATGGTTTAACTTAAGAGAAACAGGGATTAAGGAATGAAATAAAATTATTACACTCCTAAACATCTAAAAATACCCATGCCTGATTTGTTGTGTTCTAGCGGGGGGGGGGAAAAAAAAGTCATACTTGGTTTTCAGTTCATTGAGATCTGTGTAGGCGCTGCAAATAAAATTTTAGAATGTAGACAGAAGGTTTGCAAAGCATAAATTATAGGTGTTTCTCCAACCAGCTTGTACGAGGGACTTGCTAGATCATAAAAGTTTGATTCACTAAAACTCAATTATTCTAAAATTAAGAGCGGCTTCCTGAAGAATCACGTCTAGTCCTTGTGGATGCTGTTGCCCTGCTGGACGCTGTCTCATCACATCTGAGGCCGTCAACAAGCACAGAGCATGGAGAGTTGGCCAATGACATGAAGAAAAAGCAAAGGACTGAGCGATGTCCGTGCCTCATCCTGCACAGGATACACTGGAAACTCCAGGCTTTGTGACCCTAATCAAAAGCTGGATTTTTTTTTTTTTTTTTTTGCTGTTTTGATTTTAGCTGCTTTATTCATTGTTCAGTAAGTAAGCACCAATCAAAATAAAATGGTAAGTAAACTACTCATTACCCTCGTGATCATAGCCCAAAAATCCAATCATCTTGATAACAAGGCAGTGTCCCTGACAAAAGAGGGGGTCTCTTACCTTCCCAATGCCAGGGTAGATGGCTCTCAACAGAGGAAGCCCACTCCAATTCTTGAGTCAAGGACTTACTGTGCGGCTAGTGAGATGGTTCAGTAGGAAAAGTGTTTGATCTGGGAGCACAGCCTGTGAGCTGATCCTTAGAACTCATTCTAAAATAAAAAGTTTGGCGTGGCGGCTTGTGCCTATAATCCCAACACAAGGTCAAGGAAGAAGATTTCTGGGTCTTGCTGGGCAACCTTCCTAGCCTATCTGTTTAGCTCCATACCATGCCATTGAGTTTGGGGAGGGGGGGGGGAGAGGGAGAGAGGGAGAAGGGAGTGGGACTCTGGAGAGATGGGTCAGTGGGTGAGACACTTGCCCTGAAAGCTCGGGAATCCCAGAGCCCACACACACCTGAATGTGGTAGTCCTTATCTGTAATCCTATCTCTACAGCAAGGTGTAGGATGGAGACAGGAAAAGGAAGCTCCCAGCATTCACAGTGGTGAACATTTAAGGTGGAATGTGAGAGCAGACATCATCCATGGCATGAACATACACACATACATAAACATATTACCCTCCCCCCCCCACACACATACGATAAAAACAAAATAAAACAAACAAGCGAGCAAACATGGACAGCTCCTGGAGACAACGTCTCAGGCTGCCCTTTGGCCAGCACCCATGTGCACACGTGCACACTCCCCACCACTCACACGTACCTGCATATCCATGGACACACCCATATACATACAGATGCAAACACACAAAAATTGACTGTGCTTTGAGCTTTAAACAGTGATCTGCACCAAAAGTATGTAAGTATGGCTTCTATCAGCCAGATGTGGTAGCCACACACCTGTATAATCCCAGCACTTGGGAGGATCACAGGACTCCTTTCTTTTGCTTTCCTTTCCTTCTTTTTTTCCAATACAAAGCTGGATACTTGTCCACACTGGGCATCTGCACCATCCTGTTAATGAGTCGATACCCCTATCTGGATATAAAAAGACCTAACCCTTCCCATGAAAAGAGATGGAGAGATGTATGGCTAAGACCCAGAAACAGGCGCTGCAGGATGTGGACTCACCCCACACCCCAGCTCCCCATTGTGGGGCCCTCTTAGCAGGAACAACAAAGCTGGGCCACAGTGAGAACTCAGAAACTCCAACAAACCGACTTAGACCCTTGTGACCGTCATCTTGAACCTTTTCACTATGTGGAATACAGATGAGATGATGCGCCCATCGAGATGAGCTAAGTGAGAAAGTGACATCATGAACTTGGATGCAAACGCTGTCCCTCGGTGGAGCCTTGAAAGTTCAGTATTAGAGTTTGTCTCCTTGCTCACTGTTTAAGACTAAGATGTCCATAAAACTTTTTAAGATCTGGATCAATTTTTTAAAAGTAAAATTGGCAGAATTGAAATAGAATTTTTGACAAACTTCTCTCCCCTAATCCTTTGAATGACTGAAAAAGGAATCTCTGGGAACCAAGGAAAAGGAACCTGGGAGAGGAGCAGGGAAGCAAGATTTGTGCCTGATGAGCAGATTCCCCTGGTCATCCTGTTGGAATGCCCAGTGCTGGGGACTCTGTACTGATAGCTAAGGGTTACTCCTTATTTCCCCACTGTCCTTTATAATATCTGCATATCTTAAAAAGATAATACTTGACTCTAGGACTTAATAGAAAGGTCTTAGACAAGTCTTATACATAAGAAAGAAAAGTCAAGGGCTGTTGTAGCTCAGTGGCAGAGAGTACTTGCCTGCATTCATGCATCCCTGGGATTGACCCCTAGCACCACATGAACTGGGCCTGGTATCAGATGCCTGTAATCTCAGCATTAGGCAGGAGGAGACAGAAGGATCAGAAGTGCAAACTCACCCTTGGCTCCATAGCAAATCTGAATCCTGTATTGGCTACATGAGACACTATCTCAGAAGAAACAAAACATTGATTTGAATTGGGAGAAAGAAACATGAGAGGAAAGCTTGGCATTCGGAGCAGGGAGAGGAAGGGGGCAGGACTTCTCTTTCTCCTCAAAGCTGGAAATGCTGATGATATTGTTCAGTTCTCCACTCCTGACTCTCCATGCATGTATGTATGTATGTAGTATGTATATATCTATACATACTATATATATATCCTTCTCTCATATGATACATCCTAGCTGCAGTTTCCTCTCTCTCCACTCCTCCCAGTTCCCTGCACACCGCTCCTCTCCCTCAGATCCACTCTTCCACTGTTTTCCTTCTGAAAAGAGCAGGCCTCCCAGGGATAGCAACCCAACAGGACCTAACAAGATACAATAGGATTAGGCACTATCAAGGCTGGATGAGACAACCCAGTAGGAGGGAAAGGATCTCAAGAGCAGGCAAAGGAGACAGGGATTCCCCCTAACTCCCACTGTTAAGAGTCCCGCAAGAACACCAAGCTAAACCACCATAACATGTACGCAGAAGAGTGAGCACGACCCCTGTGGGGTTTGCGACTGCTGCTCCTGTCTGTGAGCCCCTGTGAGCTCAGCTTTTCTGTTCCTATGTTCCATGTTCTCCTGGTTCTTCTGGCTCCTACAGTCCTTCCTACCCTCTTGCACAGGGTTCCCAGAACGCCCCCTAATGTTTGTTGGGATCTATGCATCTGTGGAGCTATACTTTTATGCTTTTAAGAGAAATAAAACTTGAAATACAAAACAAAACTAAATCCAAATTATATTCTAAATTATAAATTTACAAATCTGCTACAAAAAGAAACTGAGTGACTTCTTAAGGTAGAAAATACATTAAAAAAAAATCAAGGTCCTAGCTTCTAGGTATATATGGCCAGATACGCGTGGGCTTTAGGAGTATAAGAACAATATGATAGTGCTTATTCCACACTGAACTACAAAACGCAGTCTTCACCGTGCGCTTACTAAGATTCTGGCTTCAGAGAGTCTGCCTGATAAGTGTAATGGAGGCAACCAGGTAGAAAGAAGAGCTGAGTGAAGATGAATTCCACACAGTTGTCCATCTACACACGAGTTCATGACCTTGGTGTCAAGCTCTTATCATCGACCCTTCACATCCTAACTATTGGCTGTAAATTCATATCCGGCTTTATTTTGTTTCCTCTATGTTTACTGAATATCAAACCTAGCGTCTATTGACAAAAATATCAGTTAAACACTGAATAGAGCAGATAGAAAAACTACGTTAGCAAACTCAGAACTCAGCTTAGTTTTTTTTTTTTTCTTTCCAGATACAAGGCAGGAATGTTTGCAAACCCTCCCAAAAAGAGCAAAGGGCTGGGGAAATGGCTTAGTCTGTAAAGGGTTTTCCCTGCAAATACAAGGATCTGAATTTGATCCCCAGGATCTCCACAAAAAGAAGGAAGTGATGGAGCATGCTTGTAATCCCAGAGCTGGGGAGCTGGAGGCAGGAGGAACACTGGGTTCACTGTCTAACTGTCATCGATTTCCAGTCCAGTAAGAGACCTTGTCCCAAAAAATAAGGTGGATGTTTAGGCAGTCCTGTTGGGGATATTTAATGAGTATTGTTCTCACAGCAATCTCCGGATTCCTCCGGCTCTTAGCAACCTCTCTCCCCTTCTTCTGCAAGGTTCCCTGAGCCTTAGGTACAGGAGTGTTTTGTGGATGTGTACACTAGGACTGGGCTCCACAACTCTGCATTTTGATTGGTTGTGATTTTCTGTAGTGGTCTTTGTCTGTTGCCAAGTTTCCTTGATGAGTGGTAAAGCCTACACTTATATCCAAAGCCCATGAGGCCAAAGGTTTGGATCTAGGAATCTCAGATGCAAGAGAACATGAGGCATTTTGTCTTTCTGACACTGGTCTGAGTCTCACCCAACGTGATCTTTTCTAGTTCCATCTAGTTACCTGCAAATTTCATGATTTCCTTCTCTTTTACAGCTAAACGATATCCCGTAATGTGGATGTATCACATTTTCATTATCCATTCATCACTTGGAGAACACTCAGGTTGTTTCCATTTCCTGACTATTGTGAGTAGGGCAGCAATGAAAGTGGCTGAGCAGGATGGAGCAGTGTGTCCAGTCCTTTGGGCGTATGCCAAGGAGTGGTGTAGTTGGGTCATATGGTAAATTTCTTTTTAGATTTTTGAGAATTCTCCACACTGATCATTGTGGCTGTACCAATTTGCAATCCTGCCAACAGTGAATGAGGGTTCCCTTTTCCCCACACCTTACCCCATCTTTGTCATAAGTTGTTTTGTAGATCTTTGTCACCGTGACTGGGAATAAGATGACATCTCAATGAGTTTTGACTGGTATTTCCCTAGTCTTTGATATATTTCTTAGCCACTTACTTTTCTTCTTTTGAAAACTCTCTGTTCAGGCCCCAGGCCCATCTATTGAATGGCTCATTTGTTTGTTTTTGAGTCTTTGATTTTGGAGCTCTTAATGTATTCTGGTTATTAATCCTTCGTCAGATATATAGCTGGGAAGGATCCTCTCCCATTCTGTGGGCTTCCTCTTTATCCAGCTGACTGTTTCTTTAGCTGTGCAGAAGCTGTTTAGTTTTATGAGGTCTCACTTGTCAATTGCTGGGAAATGGAGTTCTATTCAGAAAGTCCTGAGGGAAAACAACAATATACCTACAAATGTGTACAGCAGAAAGCCCATGAGGCCTTAACCCTATACAAAAAACTACTAGCAATTAGAGGATGCTAAGATCAGGAGAAATATTCTTCTCCTGAGAAGAGCACACCAATCAGTTATCCAATACCAAATGATCAGCCCTGAAAACATACATACACATAACATTATACAGACTGAGCCAGTTGTATTTATGATTTTAAGAATATATATATATATATATATATATATATGTAGTTAATAAAAAAGAGTTCATGAATTTGAAATAGAGAAAGGAAGAGTTTGGATGAGGGAAATGATAAAATTAATTTATAATCTCAAAAGATGCTTGGCTGTAGATATCAAGTTAACACACAACTGCTCCAAATGCTTGGCTAGCAAAGTCCTGGCCACGATCTTTATGAACAAAGGCTCCTCTATGGAAGAGGCACCTACCTGTGGGGCAGGAATGTTATTCGGGTAAGTAAGCTGAACCAGGACTCAAGCAGGCCAACACCATTCCCATCACCTACCCAATTCTGGGCCCTCCCTATCCATGCGAGCTTGACACCCTAGAGTCAGTGATGACTGATGACTCATAGTGATGGTTGAACACACCATCACTAGACCAGTGTATGAAGAACAATGCACCATTCAGTGGCAGCTATTTTCTGTAGGGATAATTAGAGTTATAAACCTGCCATCTCTTGCACCACATTAGAAAAATGTCTTCCCTGTGCACCAGTAGCCTCAGGCCTTGAAGAAAGAAGGCTGTAGACATGGTAGACCTCAGAAAATTGCTGTTGCTGATGGAGGAGAGCAGATGGATGGAGAGACCCCAGCAACAACTTGCACGCATCACAGCAGGGTGGCAGCACCTCTCCCCAGTTAGATCCAAAGGAGGGTGGGAACAGAGCAGCGAAGCTGCAACACTTTGGACAGAACCTTTAACTGAGGATAGGAGTGAGTGGAGCTCTGCAGACATCAGGGATCATACTCATGCCCTCTGTCCTCAGAGACAGCCCAGTGTCCTAGAAAACCAGCCGGTGGCCTGCGGGGACATGCTTGGGAGCTGCTCTGGAGTGGATTCAACTCATTGGGTGGCCTAGGGCAAGTTTACCCAGTCTCTGAGTTGCAGTGGGGTTTGTCTGCAAAAGAAAAGTACAGCTGAAGAACTCTCAGGCCACTGTGAGATTGGAAGGCTATAGGCACAAGTCAGCCATAACACGAACTTGCCGACTCAAAAGGCAAACCCCAAAACAGTGCTAGGGCGATTGCTCAGTCAGTGAAGTGTCAGTCTGGCACCTTGAAGCCTGGGAAGCTAAGTACCCGTGAGTAAGTGTTCCGTGTATGAGTGAGCCCAGAGAGATGATAGGAATGAATTTCTGAGGATATCTGTTAAGTTTCTCTACAAGACAGAACTGAGAAAAAACTCGATAAGAAGATGGAGATGCCTGGACGACATCAGACAAGCATTCTGTGACGTCACCACCAAATGAAGGGAAAGGGGAAGGAAGCTAGGAAGCAAAGTCGGGAGTGTTAGGTGAGGACCTGAAGTTTCTGGCTTGGATACAGAACTGAAAATACAGTGCAAACAAGTTATAATCTTTTCAAGTGCAACTTGAAAGTTTTATCTATCAAAATTTCAGGCAGTAGCCAGGTCTGGTGAATCATGCCTGTGTACGTGCTAGGTTTGTGGTTTGTGGTTTGTACTATGTTATTTTTGTCAGTTTGACACACGCTCATATTATACAGAAGAAGAACCTTCGACTAAGAAAAAGCCTCTGTCGGATTGGCCTGAGAGCAAGCCTGTGGGGCATTTTCTTAATTTAATAATTGATGCAGGAGGGCCCAGCCCACTGTGGGCTGTGCCATCCCTGAGGAGGTGATACTGGGTTGCATAAAAAAGCAAGCTGAGCAAGCCGTGGAGAGCAAGCCAGAAAGCAGCACTCCTCCATGGTTTGTGCCTGTTTATTTGGTCTGTTCCTGCCTCCAGGTTTCGCCCTGTTTCAGTTTCTGCTCTGACTTCCTTTAGTGACAGACTTATCTCAAAGTATAAGACAAAATAAACCTTTTCTTCCACAAGTTGTGTTTGGTCATGGTGTTATCACCACAACAGTAAACAACTAGGACAGCCTGTAATCCCAGCACTTGAGAGACAGAGACAGAAGGGTCTTTGCAAGCTCAAAGCCAGTGTCTTGGTGACTTTGCTATTGCTATGAAGGGGCACCGTGACCAAGGCAACTTATAAAAGACAGCATTTGATTGGGAGGTTGCTTGCAATCTCTGAGGGTGAGTCTGTGGCTATCTATCTTGATGGGAAGCAGACAGGCAGACGTGGTGCCAGAGAAACAACAGAGAGCTAATTGGAATGACATAAGCTTCTGAAACCTCGAAGTCCACCCACAGTGACACAATTCCTTCAACATGACGTGTGTCATGTCAGTTTTTCCTTACCAAACAGTTCCACCAATTGGAGACCAAGAATTCAAATATATGAGCCTATAGGGGACGGGGAACATTCTCACCCAAACCACCACCACAGCCAGACTGTCAGAAAAAAAAAGAAAGAAAGAAAGAAGAAAGAAAGAAAGAAAGAAAGAAAGAAAGAAAGAAAGAAAGAAAGAAAGAAAGAAAGAAAAAGAAAGAAAGAAAGAGAGAAAGAGAAAGAAAGAAAAAGATAAAGATGATTTTGTTTGTTTGTTTCATGAGTGATACATATCTGTAGTCCCAGCACTAGGGAAATGGAGGCAGAAGGATCAAGAGTTCAAGGCTATTCTTGTCTACATAGCCAGTTTGAGTCCAACCCGGACTACATGAGACCTTGTCCAAAAAAAAGAAAATCAAGTAGTGAATACATTTCACCCAAATATTCTACTATTCTACTTTAGGTATTTATCCTACAGCAAAGCTGACATGATACATATGCAGATATTTGCTCCAGTAAACAAGGAAAAGTGTTGAAATATCCATTTTTTAAAAAGCTAAAATAAATTATAATTTGGAGACACAACATGCAACCATTCAAAGAGCAAGATGATCTCTGTGTCCCAACATGGAAAGATGTCTAAATCAGACCATCACATCTGAAAAGCCACAGAGTAATATATACAACTGCATTTGGGGATAAAAATGTATGTATGTATATTCATTTAAGAATAACTCAAAAAGAATATTCCAAATCCATTAGTGGCTATTTTGAGAATTATATATTATTTACATTTCTTTTTAGAGAGTGTCTATTTTCACTCGAGTAGTCAGGAAAAGTATGCATCTTTGGTTTTTTTAAACTAACTCTTCTAGAGGATAAGACAAGACATGTTCAGGCTTAGGGAAGAGGCCAAGTGTGGACTCCAAGCGCCTTATAGTGTACGTGTGTGCAGGGGTGGCCAGGGAGACAGTGTGTTGTTGCCATTGACTTTCTGAAGCTTTCGTAACAGCGGCAGGTTTTCCACTTGGGAAAAGAGAAAAACAAGGCCAGATAGCTACCTGAAGACCTTTGCTTGGCTTCCAGGACAGGCCTCATGTACAGGAGTAATTGACCAGCATATAATGGACTCCACAGTCTGTATGGTTACAGTTTGCTGTTTTGTTTTGCTTTTTGGGTGGGGTTTTACTTTGTCTTCTTGCTTTTGGAGGGTTTTGTGGTATTACTGGGGTTTTGTTTGCTTTTTGAGAAAGAACCTAAAGTTTAGATGGGGGAAGGGAATCTGGAAGGATGTGGGGGAGGGGAAGAATGTGATAAAAATATATTTAAATTTTAAAATTGCTTATTTTATTCTAAATCTGGTAAAAGCCTAGTTCTGCCTTGAAAAAGAATCCTGGACCCTAGACATGAGGTTATGGGAGGGTATTAGGTGGGCGGGGCATGGGCGGGGCTGTGCAGGCATGTGAACTGTGTCCAGGAGAGGGAAATAGAAGAGGGTAGAGACACGGAATGGCTGTTTCCACTGAAGACTGTACGATCTGTGTGTAGCATTCATTTCTCTGTGATTCGTTTATTTCCCCTTTCCCATCTAGCTCCTACCTTCTTCTTTTTTGATTCTACCACTTTTTCCCCCTTCTAAGGAAAGAACCCTGAGAGGTAGATCATGAGAAGAGTCTGCAAATCTTGCTTTCTGCAAATTGCAAAGATTTTTAGCTGTGTCTGTTTCACTTCTAATCGCAATAGAAGCTGTGCTAGTGCATTTTGGAGTATTTAGTGTCTGCTTCCTAATGTAAGAACCAAACTCCAGATCACAGGTGCCACGGGCGAGAAACTAACCATTGTTGGTTTGCAACTGGTTTTAGTTTTTAGTCCTTCCACATTCCTTCTACCTCAGCCATCTTTCTCAAAGGTGTCCGAAACAAGTAACAAGGATATAGGGTCGGTTTTAGTGTGTTGTCTTGCTTTTGGAAAATCGTAAGGAAATCCACATTAAAGGGTATTTTATATCAGGGACTGGTTTCATGGAGTAAACCTTCATCACACATATGTCTAAACACACAGAAGGTTGCTTCCTTGTGCAAGACATTCCATAAGCTAGCTACTCATGAAATTGATCTCTTAGCTTTGTAGGGACAGGAAGACTTAGTAAATATACTCAGGAATTCTGCAATTTCACCTTTATTACTTCACTCATGAAGTTAAATTCAAATGGTTTGGCACGTGGCTCAGTTGATAGAGTTACCTAGCCTGGACAAGCCCTGGTTCCATCCCTAGTGCCTTATTAACTGAGTGTAGTAGTCCATACCTGTGATGCAGCAAGCTCTCTGGGAGGAAGAGGGAAGAGAATCAAGAGTCCAAGATCATTCTTGTCTACAAAGAGACTTCCCAGCCATCCTGGGCTACGTGAGATCCTGCCTCAAAAAAACATTTTGAAAAACATATACTTAATAAAAGAGGATGTTGTTGCATTTCATGTAAAATTTGCATCAAATGTAATCATTAGAACACAGGTGGTGATGTCTTGTTTCTAAATAGAGTTAGCAATTGTCACCAGAAATGGCTTATTATGTTTTTCTTAATAAGTGAAAATAATAAGTATCATCATACAGATTTAATTTGCAGAGACATCACAGACACCTCTAAGTTATTGCAGGGTATCACTAGGAAAGAAGTAGGCAAAATATTTTTAATTTGTAATAAAATCTCTTGTCATGTGCTTTTCAAAAAATATTGTTGTATATAAGTATTTTAAATGGTGATTCTTTCTTGAAATCTTCCTCAGCATTTTCTGCTCTAAAAAAAAAAAATCAAATAAATGAGACTACCCCCAGCACTAATTGGTTGCCAAGATTCATTTTTGTAAAGATCACTTTGGAGTTGTAGATGTTCATAAGAAGACTAATTGCAAAATGGTTTAAATTATGATTATTATGATTTAATTGTTCATAACAATTTCCCTTTAGAGTTATTTTTTCCAAGTCATTTATTTCACTTTACCAAATGACCTTTTAAGAAATTCTATAATCAGCATACTTTGTCAAGCCAAAATAGGAAACGGGAAGATATGTAGCTGCACAGCATGGGCGTCTTTATGATGTTTCACCTGTCCCTTCCGCTCCTGCTCCTCCTCCTCTTCTCCTCCAGTCCCTCCACCTCTCTACTTGCTCCCCTCCTCCCCTTCCTTCTCCACTTCTCCTCTCCTCCTCACCCCACTTTCTGCCTTCCTTTCTTATTTTATTTTTCTTGGTCATCCTTTTTCCTCGTACTTTCCCTCCTCTTCCCATCCCTCAGGGCTCCCTGCCCTGGCCACAAAGCCATGTATTTTAATAAAGCAATTCAAAAAGAAAAATGTTAAAATTAAATAAAATAAAATAAAAGCCCTCCACTTTAGTTCCCCTCTGATGATTTTGGTCTATGCACGAAATTAGCATGTGTTAAAACAGTATTAACAGCAGCTGCAGGGTGCAGACACAATTCAGTGCAGCTGTCAACAGCCTGATGACTTCCTTTAATCTTTTAGGAACCCAACCTAGGTAAAGCTGGAGTCATGACTTGACTGCAGAAAAAAATTTTCTGATGAGTAGGGACAAGGCAGCCATTTTTAAATAGGAGGGGTTAAGAAAAGGAGAGGCAATCAGGAAACAATAAGACATACCCAAGAGAGTGGGTGTGGGTCTCTCAAAGAAGAGTCACCATTAAGTGTCTTTACAGTAGCCATACATACTGGTTTGGATGGGTTCTGATTATACATGGGACTGGGAACTCAGGGTGGTCCTAGACACTGGATAGGATCACAGCTGATGAGGTAAAACCCTAGGTTACAGAGTTAACACAGTTTTCCTGTAAACAAAGGTTCATTCTTGTTTATGAGATTCCCAGAAAGTATCTGTGAAAGTATTAAGGCCATACTTGAAAATTATACAGGCCTTAAGCATGGTTCAGTGTTATTTTAACATTTTCTTCCCTATTAAGAAAAAATTATTGGCAACCTGCTTATCAAATGTTTTAATGAACTGGAAGTCTCAATTCTCAGTTGGAGAAAAATTTCAGCCAGAAATTTCTTCCCATGCCTCTGTAGTTTTCTCTGTCTTACTATCCTGCCCCAATATCGAATATTTCATTAAAAATAATAGTATAATATATATAATATAATAGTAATAAAATAAAAGATGCAATATACAGACATTATTGCTATATAATAATACGTTATTATATTAATCACTTAAAATATATCAAGTAATTGTCAATCTGATGAGACCTATATCTCTCTGAGGGATGGCCCCCTGGGCATACCTGTGGAGGGGATTGACTTGACTATGCTAATTGAGATGGGAAGGGCTTCCTACTATGGCGGTACCATTCTCTGGGCTGGGATCTTGGGCTGTATAAAAGGGAGAAAGTAAGCTAAGTATGAGCATTGATCCCTGACTCTTCTTGGTTGTGGGTGCAGTTTGAACAGCAGAGACTTCCCACCATAATGAGCTCTACCTTCATACCGTGAACTAATGTAACCCCATTTGCCTTTGAGTTGGTATTTATCTGAAAAATGAGAATGAAGCTAAGGCAGAAAATTGATTCTGGGGTGCTCTCATGCTGTAGTAAACCTGATCGTGTAGTTCTGAAGCCTTTGCAACAGGCTCGAGTTTAGAACTTGAAGTGAGGAAAGCCCTTGAATGATGTAAATATAGCTTAATAGGCCATTCTAGGGGGAGCTTAACAGATTAGAGTGCTGAGAGAAAAATGAGCAGTGGAGGCCTGGCTCCTGTGCTTTCCAGGGTGGTGGACAAGGGCTCTCTCAGGAACCAGGCTAGGGACCATCCACGTGATATTTTGACCATGAATCTGGCTTCATTCTGCTCATGTCACAATAACTTGAGTGAAATTTAAAGATAATGGGCTGAGATGCTTGGTGGAAGAGAGGTGTGCACACAAGCATAGAGTTTTAGACAATGCAAGTGTAGACAAGAAAGCAGCCCTAATTGTTAAAGAGACCAATGTCATTAAAGAGAAAACAAGTGTTGAGCACTAGGACAATTAGAAGGATGCTCTGAGGGCAGGATCCCACCCACCGAAGGTTCCAGTTCATAAAGAATCAGTAGGGAAACAGAAAGCCTGAACTGAGGATACAACTGCGAGGGGATTGCCTGCCTCTTAAAAGCAACTTCATAGGAGAGCACTTCCCCAGGGTTACACACACACACACACACACACACACACACACACACACACACACGCTGATGTAACTGTAGTCCGAGGCAGTCAGCCTACATCCCGAGCTGGCAGCAAAACTTTGAAGCATTTCCCATATGATACTAGTTCTGGAAGCATGAAACACGCAAGATTGAGGGGGTTGTGGAGCCTTGATCCATGGTTTCAGAGAGCAAATGAGACCACAAAATGTGTAGCAATGACAGAATCTCTAAACGGAAGGCTTGAGAGACTATTGAATAAAGCTGTGAAGGTAACACCAAGCTTGCAATGAAGACTCTGGGATTTTTTTTTTTGGAGCTACTGGGACCACAGTATGTGAAGAGCTGCAGGCATGGAGTAGAGCTAGCCGGAGACAGGGAGTGTGTATGTTGTGGGTGATCAAGCTGGATGAGTGGATCTATTAAGCCCTTTGGAGCCCAGTCAATTTCATCATGAGCCCCAGCAGGATATGGGACTGGACTTTGTATTTTTCCTCCTGGATTTCATTTTTGCTTTTGTCTTATCATTTCTTGCATGCTTCAATTCTTCCATTTTAGAAGAAAAATGTTTACTATGTGCAGTGATAGGTTGGAAATATGTATCTTGATTTTGATTGCATAGAAATTCAAAATTAAGGGACTTTAGAATTTTGAAGTATTGAAAATGTTAAAATAACTGGAACTTTTAAAGTTGGACTGAATGTATTCTATATGGCAAAATGGTTAGGGGCCCATGATGACCATGGATGGGAAGGTATGACTTGAAGTGATATGTCTGAGTGCCAAGCTGACAAGGGGTTTCCCCTTTGGTAGCATTTGTCAGGACATTGTATTACAGCAACAAGAAAAGAACCAAGACATTAATCTTTAATGTTTTTTAAAAATTATTTTTAGTATGTGTATGTGATAGATGGGAGGGACACATTCATGGCACAGTCCATGTGTAAAGATGTGTAAGAACCCATCTTTACATGGGTTCCAGAAATTGAACTCAGGTCATCAGGCTTTCCGGCAAGCCCCTTCACCCACTGAGCTATTTTGCTGGCCTCTCTGTCTTTAAGTTGCTTTTGGAAAAAAAAATTCTTTATTTTCTCTTAAGCACAGCATTTTGTCTTTAGACTCCCTTATTGCCCATCTTTAGAAGTCCCAAAAGTTGTACCTTTCTGGAAAGGACAATATAATGTTTCCTTTCTGTGCCCTTTTGCTACCAAAAATCATCAAAACATGGAATCAATATAGAAATATGGCCTGTCTGAGTTTTCAGTCCTAGTGTTTGATAGCCAAGCCAGTCTTTAGTCTTAGAGATCAGTGACCATGGATCCCTCCTTCATGATCAACTTTGGACCCTTCCTCCTGTTTCCCTGGCAACACATTAATTTTAAGAAAGGGAGAGTTTCACAGCTGCCTCCCACTAGAATTTAAAATACTGTATGAAAGGGAAGCAGGAAGGAGTCAGGGCTTTGCTGATGCCAGCTACAGGAGGATTGCTACCATACCTGACCTTGGGTGAAGACTGATATTGATATTGATTGATATTCTAAACTTCCTAAAACATCATGTGCCATTGTCTTCTCTCTTAAGAGTTAATCACCTAGCCTGGAGGCCACTCCAAAAAATTAATATAGCTGAAGACATGTTATAGAAATGAGTGGAATAATCATCCTTTAATGGGATAATGTTTTTATGTGCCCCAGAAGCCCCTCCTTCAACTCTTACATGTCTTTACTGCTAAACCTGGCCACTGTTCTAAGCTACTGAAACAAACAAACAAACAAATAAAAAATTACTTTTCCCTTTTCTCTCATTCTGTCTCTTTGAATAGCAGCCCAAATCCTAAGCCTGCTAGCCCTCAGGCTGGCCTGTCTCCCTCTCCCTCTCTCTCTCTCTCTCTCTCCCTCCCTCTCTCTCTCTCTGAAATATCCCCTCCCCCCATGATAGTGCTTATAGAATTATCTCTAACTCAAAAGATGTGACTTTCTTCCTCTTTTCCACTACTTTCTCACCAGCTCTGAGATTCACAACTCATTTACCCTGCTGGTTTTCTCTTAAACTCTGATAAGATGATCCCAAACTTCCTTCTAGGTCTGTTTTGAAATTCTTTTATCAAAAAAAGAGAGAAAGAAAAAGAAAGAAAGAAAGAAAGAAAGAAAGAAAGAAAGAAAGAAAGAAAGAAAGAAAGAAAGAAAGAAAGAAAGAAAGAAAGAAAGAAAGAAAGAAAGGAAGAAAGAAGAAAGAAAGAGAGGAAGAGAGAGAGGAAGAGAGAAAGAAAGAAGAAGAGGAAGGAGGGAGGCAGGGAGGGAAGGAGGGGGGAAGGAAAGAAGGAAGGAAGGAAGGAAAGAAGGAAGGAAGGAAGGAAGGAAGGAAGGAAGGAAGGAAGAGAAGAAGGAAGAAAAGACAAAACAAAACTAAGAACCCACAAAAGGGAATCTTGATTCCTTAGTAACAGGAAGATCCTTAGAAAAGTGACAAATGGGAACAGGGCAGGATTTACCTACAGAAGGTCAAAGCCAGCATTCTTCAGTGGCCAAAGCTGAATCTACTGAAATATAATTTGATATCAGCAATAGTGTCAAACTTCACCTATGCAGCAGACAACAGGGAAATGTTTATAGGGATTCTTATTCTTGTTGTTTGTCGGAGACAGGGGCTTGCTGTTGTAGCCTTGGATGATCTGGAACTCTTGACCCTTCAGGCTCTATCTCCCAGATACTGAGAATATAGGCATATGCCACCATGCCCATCATAGAATTCTTTTGTTTAAATCAAGTTTTATTTTGGTAGCTGGCCTTCATGTGACATAAAAGAGATGGTCATTTGGGCTGGGTAGATGGCTCCGTGGAAAAGAGCACTCCCTGCTCTTACACAGGACTAGAGTTCTGTTACCGCCTCCCAGGTCAGGCAACTGACAGCTGTAGGAGATCCAAAACCTTCTTTTGATTTCTGTGGCCACCAAGACACATGTGCATATATCTATACAGAGACATACATATATATACCTATTTTAAAGTAAATATTTTAAAAGAAAAAAGTGGTATTCTACTTTCACTCTATTGCTGTGATATAAAACACCCTGCCTGAAAAGCAGCTTGAAAGGAGAAAGCACTTATTTCGACTTACACTGGTAAGAATCCATCATTGAGGAAAATGAAAGGCAGAACTAGAAGCAGAAGCCATGGACAAATGCTGCCTTCTGGTTTACTCATAGATTTAGAGCCCAAGACAATCTGCTCAGGGAGTGTGGTGCTGTCCACAGTAGGCTGGGTCCTCTTATGTCAGTTAACAATCAAGACAAGCCCCTACAGACATGCTCACAGACCAACCTGATCTAGACAATTGCTCAACAGAGACTCTCAGATGCCTCTAGGCGGTGTCAAGTTGACACAGTTAACTAAGATAGATGGTGGGTTCTTCTTATCAAATGGGAAATATTCTGAATGGAGACCTTCAGCTCTGAAATTCCATACCTGACCTTATATTATATGTGTTCTACTTTGCTTTCCCTATTGCTGTAATAAACACCATGGCCAAAGCAACTTTGGGGAGAAAGGGTTGTTTTTTTAAGGATGCAGGTTACAATCCACCACTGAGGAAAGCCAAGGCCAGAACTTAAGGCAAGACTTGAAGCAGAAACCACAGAGGAATGATACTTACTAGCTTGCTCCTGGATCACATTCAGCTACCTTCTTATACATCCCAAGCCTACCTTCCTAGAGATGTTACCGCCTCCAGTGGGTTGGACTCTCCTACATCAATTACGAATCAAGAAGATGCCCTACAGACACGCCCATAGGCCAATCTGTTAGAGACAATTCCTCAATCAAGGTTCACTCTTCCTAGGTATGCCAAGCTGACAGCTGAGGCTGTGATATTGCATTCCTTGTCAACCATCGTCATGCAAACATATCACTTAAAACCATAACCTTTCCTTTCTTGTTTGTTCCTGACATCTCATGTTAATATCATATTATAAAATGCAGTCCAATTTTTTAAATTCCCACAGTCTTTTAAATGTTTAACACTTTAGGCCAGATGATGGTGGCCCACAACATCAATTCCAGCACTCAGGAGGCAGAGGCAGGCGGATCTCTGTGAATTCGAGGCCAGACTGGTCTACAGAGCAAGTTCCAGGACAGCCAGAGTTACAACAGAGAAACCCTGTCTTGAAAAAATACCAACAAAATGTTTAACACTTTAAAAGTCCAAGGTCTTTAAAAAAAAACTTTAGTCTGGGATGACTGTTTAAAAAAATGTTAAATGTTTTCTTATTCCAAGACAAGAAAGGACATGGTTACAATAGCATCGAGCTAAAACAAAAGGGAGTATTTAAAAAAAACAATTCAGCGTCCAATATCTGAGACTCACTTGTGATCTGGCTCCATAAAGCTTGGATATAGCCTCAGTTTCTCCAGCTCTGTCATCCGCAGGACACATAGCTTGTCTCGAAGGCTCAGGCCAGCTTCACTCTTCACCTGCCCCTGTCCTTGGCAGAGTCCGCAGCCCTGACACCTCCGATAGTCTGTGGTGTCTATTGCGCCCTCACCAATGACCTCTCTTGGCCTCGTCTTTGAGACTCTGACTCTGCCACACAGTGTCAAGCATTAGATTCTCTCCATAACCTCTTCAATACTGAAGCTTTCACGCCACCAAAATAAATACCATGTGGGAGACTCCTACGCATTACCAAGTTCAGCTGCCAGCTTGAGATGCAGCCTTGGTACCCTCTGGGCTACCGCTTCAGTATGCTGACCCCGAGGAAATACTTCCCAGAACGTTTTGCCTCAGTGATGCTGCTCTCTTAATCACAGCTGACTTTGCAGACACAGTTAATTAGCATCCATTTTCCCAGTGAAAAATAAAAGGTTCTCGTTCCACAAGTTCTTAATCAAAAATATCAAGCAGCCCCCATAGAGCCTTTGCTCCCCTCTGAAGCTTCACAAGCCCGATCTCCATTGTCTCTGTTTCTTCAGCATTCTCATCTTCAAAGTTCCCACAGAACCACCCGTTAAGCTCTGAGCACTCAATGGCTTTTCCAGCCCAAAGCTCCCAAATCCTTCCACAATCCTACTGAAAAACAACATGGCCATCTATGACAGCATGTCACTGGTAAAATGCAGGCTCAGGGGCTGGGAAATGACTCAGTCAGTAAAGTGATTAGCTGAGTCCAATCCCAAGCACCCAGTAAAAGCTGACTGAAACGGCGTGCCCTTGTAATCAAGGTGGTGAGGAGATAGAGACAGGAGGATGCCAGGAGCTCCCTAGTAGCTAGTGTAGCTGCAGTAGTGAAATCCAGGTCAGAAAAAGCCCCAGTTTCAAAACTAAAGGGACAGGCTGGCAAAATGGCTCAGCAGGTAAAGGCATTTTCTGGCAAGACTGAATACCTGAATTTGATCCCTGAAACCCACATAGTGGAGAGAACCAATACCTACAATTTGTCCTCTGACCTCCACACGTGTGCCATGGCACATGCGCACCCACATAAACATGTACAATAAACCAACAAATGAATATGTTAAATAAGTTAAAAATTTTTAAAAATGTAGAGAGCAACAGCAGCTAAGGAAGTCAGCTGATGTCAAACTCTGACTCCACACACGTGAGCACCCATGTGCGTGCACACAGGCCAGTACATGTGAACACACACATACAAATATGAAGTACCCAACAAAGGTATAGTCAGGCTGTGTGTGTAGGGTGGAACATAAATGAATTTCTTGTCTATATCTAGGTTTCATTCTCAAAATCTCTTATCATATGCAAATATTACAAAACAAAAACAAACAAACAAAATACTCTTGCTAAGTGTGTAGCCCCATACACTGGGATGAGGGCAAAGCCTTTGGAAAGTGAGCAGATAGTGAGAACAGAGTGCTTTCAATGGGATTGATGTCCTCATGTAGACATCTAGAGAGAGCTCACTTGCTGTGCCTTCTGAAGATACAAGCAGAAGACAGTTTCTACAAACAGGAGAAGTGGGAGCCAGCCATGCTGCACCCCAATCCCAGAACTGTAGTCTGCAGAACCGTGGGAAGGAATATGGTTGTTTCAGCCACACAGCCTACAACATCAGATACCACGACTACATTTAAAACACACATATTGACTACTTTTTGGAAATATGCAGCCAGCCAGGTGTCCTCATGTCTGCGATCTTAGTGGTCAGGAGGCTGAGGGTTCCCATAAGTCAAAGGCCATCCTGGTTACACAGTGAGTTCCAGGCCAGCTTGGGCTAAATGGTGAATTCTAGTTCAGCCTCAGCTATAGTGAAGTGTAGTCTCAAAACAAACAGAACAAAACATGTGTCCATAATAGGAATGTGGAAAAAAATAGACCATGGAAACACACGAGATGAAGGGGTTTGCTAGAGACTAAACTGTGTCTTGTGGAAGCTCTGATCCCTGCTGTAACCATATTTGGAGGAAGGACCCTTGGGAAGGCAACTGAAGCTAATGGAGGTCAGAGGAGCAGGAGTAATCTGGTAGACGCAGGATCTCTAGCCAAGAAGAGGAAGGAGCACAGTGACCCGTCTTGTGGGTTAACTGTGGCTCACATAACCCACCACGGAGCTCATGAAAATACACAAGAGGAAAGCATAGCGGTTATAGTCAGAGAGTAACAGAGAGGAGACGGCCATGCCGGTTTGCTCTACACATGTCCTGGCATTAACTCACACAGACCCTATCAATATGAAAAATAACACAGGTTAATGAGAAATGCTAAATAATTTGGCTGAGGAGAGAGCTCAGTCACTCAAGTGCTTACTGTGCACACATGGGAACCTGAATCTGGCGCCCAGAACCTGTGTAAAGAGCCGTGCATGGAGGCACTTCTAATCCCAGAACTGGGAGACACAGACAGATCTTGGGGAATCACTGGCTAGGCAGTCTACCTATTGGGAAACTCACAGAAGAACGAGAGCCCCCGTTATAAAAAAAACAAGGGAAACAGCACCCGAGGACCCTCTGAAGTTCACCATGAGCATCCACACAAACATGCACACAAATGTGCACACACAAACATGTACACATGTGTATACAACATGCAAATTTACCGAGTCCAGCCCCAGCAAGAATCCAGTGACCCGGGGGAGGGGGAGAGGCAGAGTCGTCGAAACAATATGAACCAAACCACATCTCTGATGGATAGGACCAGACTTCTCTCTTTATTCATGCTTTTCTCTCTCCTTCTCTATGCTTCTTCTCTCTTTCTCTTCTTCTTACTCTCCTTATAACTACACATGTACACATTCATTCACATCTTGGAGATGAAGCAAAGCTTCAACACACACACACACACACACACACTTACAGACATCTTGTGGAACACACATAGATCTTACCTGCATGTCTTGCAAGTTTCCTTCTTCCGTTCTCCTCCTGTTCTCTCTTCTTCCCCTCCTCGTGTCTGTTTTCCCATATCTTATATATAGATATATATTTTTTGACAAAATCCCTCATGGGGAAAAGTCATATTACAATCACATCTCAATCATAAATTTAAAGTTCGCATAATGATTACAGCTTTTACATTTCAGTGATTACAAGTTTCATAATTTTTAAAAACAAGTTATCTTAAAGCGTACACCTAAACACCTAGTTCCCCAAAGTTTTTTCTCCCCACAATGCATCTATATCCTAGAAATAATAGTTTTTCTATTACAGATTAACAGAGTTTAAGTAAGCCAAGTAATTTCACAGTCAGCTTCTATTGTAGCTGCCAGGTAGCAGTCTTGTGGTTGCTAGGAAATAAGTACACATCATAGTATTCTAACCTAACACAATTTTTATTTAGTTAACACAGTGAAAAAGTTTATTGTAACCAGAAAACTGTAAGTCAGGGGGTCTTTTGCCTTTCTTAGGTAAAAGGAGAATATGCTGCACAACTCTACATCCTCAAGGTACACCCCAAACTCATCAGTAAACTTTAGACTATAGAAACCAAGAAAGTATTTTATTTGTGGTCAAGGAAGTCCAAGCCTAACAATGGGCACTGAAACCCATTTGTTATTTCTTGATCATGGGCCTGTTTTGTCACAGGTGTACCTTGTGGGCCCTAGCAATTAAGCTTTCTTTGTGCTAGCTTTCCTAAACCTGACCAAACAAATCCCTAGTGAAAATATGTTTTCTTCCTAAGTTACTGATTCTAAGGCAGCTGGCAAAACACCTAATCTAATCCTGTAACTGTATGTGAAAAATACCTATTATTCCTAACTACACATGATTTGAGTTATTTTTTCTGGAGTTTCATTGAATCACTAGTTTAGCCTTGCAAGTTGCATTGCTCAAGGGAAAATCATCACCATTGTTATGTGCTAATAATGCTGCCCATTGAGGAGTTAGAGACCCCCATAGAACTTTCACACCACAAGAGAGACAAGGAGACCATGGTACCAGCAAGCACGATAAGGCCCAGCAGTGGCAAAGGGCATTCGGGAAGACAATTCCCCTATGACTTTGTCAAACTGAGATAGGCTCACAGTATGTAGTCTTTGCTAAACTACCTGTACTACTGAATCTCCGATGTTGGCTGCTATTTCCCTACATTGTTCCCAGCACAAAATATATTTTTAAAAAATTAAATCTCCCAAACATGAATATTGCAAGACTCATTCTGTTTATCACCTCTTCAGCTGAGTCAGTCTCTGACCTCTGCCTCTCTTCAGCTTCAGGTCCCTTTGACTCTCTGAATTCAGGTGCATCAGTTTCCAGCCTTATATGGATCACGATGATTTTACAAACATGTTTTTCATGGTATGAGATAAAATAATTTTAAGTTTAAATTTTTAGAACAATGCATCATTTGAACTCATAATACAAAATTCACTTAATATAGTCATCTAAGATATCTAGTCTATGTATAAAAAGGTTCGGCTTTCCTTCTCTTTTTATGTGGCATATGCTGTTTGATTTGCTTTAACTATGTAAGGCAAAATAAATAGTTTAGTAATAAATTTCAAAATGATAACTGAGTCTGATATGGGAGCTGATGGATATTAAATATATAGATTAAAATTTAATTGCATGTGATATCATCAGGTTCTGGCTGCTTGAGTAGCTAGTGTTTAGAATTTCTGCATTCAGAAGCTAAAAAAACTGCTTCATTTTTGTAATTGTTAAGTTCTCATAGCTGCTATTTTACAAGCTCTTTCCAAGTAACACATTTTTATTAGATGAAAGCCAAACTAGATGTGATTAATACTGTATTTCTCTCTGTGTCAGTTTGTAAGCATTTGAGACATCTCTAGGAATGGAATAAGAGCTTTTGAATCGGCTCAATTGAAAATTATCTTGGGCCAAACACGCAGTTTATCATTTGATTATTGATGGCCTAGATTCTAACATCCTATGTTAAGTCATTGATCTCCTGTTCGGTTCTAACACATGGCTAAAACACAATTAAAAACTGTATAAAGATTGAAGCCTGTGACGTTTCACCAGGTCACAACTGTGCTTTCTGATGCCCCCACTGACACACTTGTGCACTTAAGGGGGACGCTTGTTCACACTTGAGGCTGCACACTCTTGCTCCTAGAAGCATGGTGGGGACATGCTTTCCCACAGTGGTGCTGAGAAAATGATTTGAATTGCTTTGCCTCTGTCTCCACTTACCTTCTGGGACACCCTATGTGGCTTCTGGCACTCAGATAACACAGTGAAAACAATGCTCCTGATCAAAGCTAAAAACCCTCAAGCCACATTGGCCCCATAGCTGAAGGTGGAAGTCATAAAAACACTAGTAACAACGGAAGTTCTCTGAACATTTGACAACGAAAAATTAATTCAAAATCAAGTCCATAATTAATTTGAGGCAGTCCTGGTAGCCTTCGACCATCTCGTAATACATCTGAACACACAGCTCCTGTGCTTTACACTGCACATGCTGTCACACCACACAGTGGCAACAATCGCCACCCAAAACAGTTCAGCTCAGATCTGAGACACTGAAATGACTTTACTACACATACAAAAAGGTTTCTGCTCTTCTAGAAGCACCAATTTAATTACAGGAAATGAAGATTTTTAGTATTTTCCCACAATCATTCCTCAGCATGTGTAAGTATCAAATTGGTATATTTTTGGATTTCTGTGTTAGAATGTTTGGTTTAAAAAATGCAGCTTGGGGTCAGGGGTCAGGGGTCAGCAAGATGTCTCACTGGGTAAAGATGTCTGCCTCAAATCCTGATGATCTGAATTCAGTGCCTGAATCCATGTGGAGGTCGATGGAAGGATCTGACTACACCAAACTGCCCTTCGGTCTCCATACACAGAACATGGCACACACACTATACCACCCTGCCCTCTCTCTCACACACTCACACAAATACACACTTCAGTAAAAATAAAAATATTTTTCAAAAATTGCTGTTTGACTTGCTGACTTGAGTTTCATTTATCATTTTAACAATGTTCCATGAGTTTTGACTTGGGATTAAGAAAAAAAAATTGCATCAATTTCTGAATGGTCCTAAACATATACCTGCTACTTGTTCTATGGCAAAATTTTTCCTGGGGAGCTACAACACACACCTCGACTCACCATAGACAGGAAACTCGCAACAGACCAAGGTATGGATACCACCAATGCCTAACTTGCTGAACCAATGAGTTTTATTGGCACTACTTAGAATATGGGTGAGGGTTTACTTCTTGGAGCTGCAATGGCTCAAAGATAGCTCCATCACCAAAGCCCACCCCAGCATGGGTAACATCCCACGAAGCTGGGAACCTAGGACACTCTGCACAACCTGCACAGCTCAACAGGTTGGAGAATGTCCTTTCCAGGTGCCTCAGTTGGTCTAAACCTACCAGGCAGCTTGACTGGTCTCAGAGTCTTTTCTTGCAGCTCTGGTCCTCTAGTCTCAGAGACTCTCAACTTTTATAGTTTACTGTGGCAGGAGGGGCCTAGTGAATCTGGTCAGTTTTGGGAATGTCCTGAAGCTATTTAGAGTTGCTTACCATTCTATTTAAGGAGCTTCCCTGAAAGATAGATTGTTTTGATCTTACACAACACCACTGTGTACTGTGGTTTTTATGTGAAGCAATGTTCTTATCATTGCTGATTATAGAATTAAAAGTATCCATTGACTCTAGAAATGAAGGTGCTCAGTGACCTTCAGTAACAATATTCAACGAAAATTTAATTCTTTACCTTAATGTAAACAAGCACAGCCATCCTGTTTAGTGTGCAAGTGTATTTTCATCTTTAATAAATTGTAAAAGTACATACAAGCCAAAGCATGTTTTAAAATAAATTTCTTTATATCTTATTGGAAATATTTGATTTGTGTATCTTTTTTATACCAACCTACTTGGGATCCATACAAATTTCTCAGGTGAAAAGGGTTAGGCCTGAGAAAAGCTCAAGAACCTCCAGCAGCAGGACTGAGCCAGAGCAGTTCTTGGCTGGAGGGCCACTGCAGAGGGCGCCAGCTCTGCCACAGAGCTCTGAGTCTGTGGCTCTTTGGAGTTCCTGAGCAAACACCACACTTGAGAATCAGTGCCACCAGCCCGTTCTGTGCCCACTGAGTCCCCAGCTCCATGCCTTCATTATCCTATCTATCCTTCAAATGAAACTTTGTTGCCACTCTGTCTGGTAGGCCCTCCCTTGTCCCCAGCCCTGGGACAGTGAGGCCTGAGATCACAGTGAGCACAGGCCATGGGCCAGACTCCAAGGGCAGATGCCTGTACATAGCCCGTAATGTCGTTGCTCTCCCTTTTGATGAGCGGATATGCCTCCATTGTGAAAACTGTGTTTTATTAATCTCTAGATTAAGAACCCAGAGCAAACATGGGTATTTAATAAGGCTTCTTGACTTTAATTGATTCATGAAGAATACTATTTACATACTCAACAAATAGTTATTGCATGTGCCAGGATGAAGGAGACAGTGTAATGCCAGCCCTCAGTACTGTGACATTCAAGATGCTTTATTGAGTGTTTATCTGCCAAGCACTGTACTAAGTGCTTTGTGTTTATTAACTCATTTAAACCTCAAAGCAAATCTATATGGTAGAGACTATAATTACCTTAATTTTACACAGAGAAAGTCTAAATGGTCTTCTCTATTTCATGCAGCGAAGGAAGAAAAGGAACCAGTACTTGGATTCAAAGCAGTCTGACCCCAGAGCCATTTTATACTAAACTCTAGCTGCACAGATGAAGGAGGGGAGATAGGTACTGAGGAACAATGTCATTGCTGCACGGACTGTGAAAGAAAAGTGCAGTCTGCTCCAGCATGAGATGCAGAAAGAGGTAACTGTGGTGTCGGGAGGCATGGGGAAAGGCAGGACAGTTTCTCAAAAACGTAATTTCTAGGCTCACCCCTGGAAGGTAAACTGGACTTGAAGAAATGAAAAAGGGTAAAGCGGCTTTCTAATGAAGGGGAGACTGCGCTTAGTGCCAAAGGACTGTGAAAAGTTTAAGGAACTAATGGGATACAAAAGTGTTAAATGATGCAGCTAAACAGAAACTCGGAGATCAGGGTACCACATCAAGGGTGACCATGGATGGTAGTCATGTCGTCACAGGTGTACAGACGAGAGAAACACACGTGAAGGCGAGGAGGTGGCTGAGAGAATACTGGAATAGTCCAGGGAAGTGGAGGGCTCTTACACTGTGACATTGACACTCGGAGCAGAGAGGGGCGAATGGACTCTAGCGAGACTTAGAAAGCCCACAAAGCCCAGTTTAATTATCAGTGCTGAGGCAGAAGCTCCAACGGGGACTCTAATTTCTGTCTCCCTGGAGGTTGCAACAGAATGAATGGAAGGTGAGTTTAAGCTGACCCCCCCATGTGGTGAAGAAGCCCCAGATGGTAGAGATCTTGGAAAAGAGTCCATAGATTCGAAAGCCCTGCAAGGCCAACAAGATTGATGAGTGCGAAGAGGCTGTAGCCAATGTGGCTTGTTGATAGTCGGAGATGGAGACTACAGAGGAGGACAGGAAAGATGCTTCGGGACATAGAACCTGAATCCACAGAGTCTGGTGGCCAAGGCCAAGAGCAGAATTGACTTCCATGTATAAGAGCCACCCTGAAATAGTAAACAAAAGAGAGACAAGCAAATGCCTGCTCAAGCACGGCTGTGGTGGCTCTACAGAGAATCAGCTACAGAGGAGCAAGACTGCACGGGAAGATGTGCTGGGTGTTACTGAACTAGCTCAGGGGAGATATGAAGGCAGCTTACCAATGGGGATGGAGAGATGGGAAAGGAGTGGGTACTTCTCAGCACGAGGCAGTGGAGCTTGCTGGTGGACTGTACCTGGCAGTTAAGACAATGAGCGAGGCAACCAGGGAAATGGCTGTGTCAAAGAAGTGATTGTCACGCAAGGATGAGGACCTGAATCCAATTCCCAGAGCCCCCGTGAAAATCCAGGCTTGCACGTGTAAACAGTACTGGGGTGGCAGAGACGGTCAGACTCCAGGCTCATAGTCAGCCAACCTAGCCTAATCAGCAAGCCCCTGTTCCCAATAAGAGACTCCTTCTCAAAATACAGAGCAGATGACACCTGAGGGGAGATACTCGAGGGTGATCGCTCAGGTCCATAAAATTCAAGTGAGCGCACACACAGAGACAATGGGGAAGAGAGAGTTTGCCTTCAACAGCACATGGCTCGGAGTGCTTCCTGCTTACGAGCTGAAGCATGCCAGAAAGCATAACTCAGTTAAGTGAATATCGGCAGCTGCATTTGATGTGTTGAGTCCAAAGTGCCAACTAAACATTCAGATGCAGAGAGACACAGGTAGTCACATAGAGCCATTTCACCGGTCATGTTAGGGGTGTACCAACATACCACCAGGCAGAAAGGTATTTTAGGTCACTGGTAAATCAAAGGTTTTAACACAGAGACACACACACACACACACACACACAGAGACACAACACACACACACACACACACACACTCTCTCTCTCTCTCTCTACTGTTTTTTTAAATTCAGAACTTGCAAAGGGAAAACTTCAAAACTGTCACATAGTAAACAGTACACTAAATGAATCAATGCGTATTAAATCATGTGTCAGCAGAGCCAGCTGTAGCACTCTGCCACCTGTCACCTGCTGCCACAGATCTCCCACCCCACGTATGCATCTGGCTTTCCCTCCATCCTAGTCTGAGCTAGTTAGACCCACAGTGGACATGTCTGTACTGAAGGTCCATAGACTTTCTCTTGTCTTTGCTCCTTAAACAGAACTGCCTGGCCATCGTTTGCTCAGTATTTACCTTGTATTCAGACTCACTTGTAGAGATGGTTGAAAACATGTGTGAGGGTACATAAATACTACATTATACTGTAGAAGAGACTATAACATCTAAGAACTTTAGTACCAATACTACATTGATACTGAGGTTCTGAAACCATCATCGTCCATGGACACAAGTATTGCAGAAGTTTATTTCTAGCTATGTTTAAAATGGTTGGGTTTTTTTTTTTTTTGGATTGTTGGGGGAAGGGCTGCCTAGGCCTTGGAATTTTGTATTATCTGTGAGTCTTGACTTTATGTAAAAGATGTTTGATGCCTCATGATCTACACGTGCTAACTGCTTTCTGGCAGAGCCATCAGAGAGCAGAGTTTGTATCAATGAAATATCTAAGGAGCTTCTGTGTCAGTACAAACCTGAGATGAGATGCTTTGGGTTCTACTGTCCAGTATGGCGCTTGTCATAATAGTGGTTCCCTCTGCTGAGGTCTGGTAGGATTTGCATCTATGAACATGTCTCCTTGTCTTTATTGCTGAGCCACCCAGTAGCGTACTACAAATGGTGCATCAATGTGGTGGGCAGAAGGCAAAGAAGGGTAAGACATCACAGCTGCTACAACCAACATGGAGACAAAGAAGAACAAGAGACAAACTTCAGATTTCACAGAGTCCCGTAAAGGTAAAGAAAAGCTCCTGAAGGAAAGGAAGCCTGAGAAAGGAAATAAGCCTCTCTAAAGAGAGAAGGCTGTGAATGAGTTGTAAATGAGAAGGAAAGCTCTGAGGTGAGAGCCACAGAAGATAAGCCTCTAGAGAAAGGGAGCTATGTACAGACAAAGGATACTGAAAAAATTAAGAAGGCAAGGGTTCTTACAATAAAGTATGAGAATCTTGGCGGGTCCATCAAAGCACTAGTTCAGGGCTACACAGCAAGAGCACTTGTAAGTCATCTAGGAATGTTTCAGACAAATGCTTTGGATAAGTTTTCACAGTAAAAACAAAGAATTTGGCTGAGATCATGGAAAAAGCAAGGTTTCAACTGCTTTCCCTGGTCATGGAGCTGACCCGAATGTAGGGAAACGGCATAGCTATGTGCCGTGCACTCCGGGAGCTAGCCACACTCTCTCTCACCACTGTCAGTAGCCAGGGCACCGGAAACAGGAGCCAGTGTGCTTTGTTACAAACTGAGTTTGCTGCTGGATGGTTTTTTATGTGTGTGAAGTCCAAGCAGGTCTTGTGTTTGGGATCTATGAAGAAGGTTGTATGTTTCCCCAGAGGGGTGGTGGAAAAGAATGCCAAACCGCTAGGATGCTTTGGCTAGAGATTCTTACCACTGGTCCAGGATCTCCTGCTATGAAAGTCACAGCTTGGAGCCCAGAAGTGACTGATTTTGGGTTGTTTTTTTTTCTGCAAACCTGATGACACATTTAGCAAGTCTAACTAGAGGTTAATAAGAGAAAGACAACTGGTCTGAATATTGGTGAGGCAGTTCTGACAAGACACATCTGCTATGGTAATGAGAACTCTACCCCATAAGAGAAACCTTCAGACAGACAAGGTTCACCTGTGATAATACTGAGGAAAGCACTAAAAGAATCAGGACTAATGGTTGCTGCATTCTTTTGAAGAAGTCTTTGAAATGTTCTACAGAACTTTGAACTCAACCATATTTCTTTAGAAGTTGCCAGATGCAGCCACGCTGGACATTGTGAAAGGTTTGATAGTTATTTGGTTTCAGTTAATCCTCTGCATCCTAGCAAGCCTCACTATTCTTCCTCTTGTAGATAGTTTTGCTGTAGTGTTAAATTGTGTTGTAGAGATAAAGCATATTTTTATTGGCTTATACAAAAAGAAGAAAATGTTTAAAACAGTTGTTTTGTGCATTGTTGGGGGAAGGACTGCCTATGCTTTGGCATTTAGTATTGTCTATAGGTGTTGGCTTTATGTAAAAGATCTTTTATTCCTTATGATCTTCACGTGCTCACTACTCTCTGGCAGAGGCATTATCAATGAAATACCTGAGACACTTTTGTGTCAATAAAAACCCCTGAGATCAGATCATTGGAGTTCTACTGTCCAGGATGGTACTTGCCATGACAGGTGATTCCCTCTGCTGATGTCTGGTGGGGTTTGAATCTATGAAACTATCTCTTTGTCTTAATTTTGGACTGACACAGTAGTGTACTGCTGCACACAAGAGCCACTATCTATACGCCTGATGTTCCAGACCACGGTGGGGCTGTAAGGTGAAGCCTTACCTAAAGCTAGGGGGGTTGGATAGATCAGTGAAGTGAGGTACACTGGGACACCTCATCTCATAGAATATGAGCTTTCGATGAAGGATGTGAAAAGAAATAATCAAGGTGTATAGAAGAAGGGGAGGAGGAAGAGAAGGAGGAGTAGATTGTTTAGTCGTAGAAGTGAAGACAAGAAAATGGTTCCAGTATGATAGGTAGCTGAAAGGCCAGGAGAAGACCAGAGAAGCATCCACTACTTATGGCACCCAGGAGGTTTTGGGAATCTGAACAGAAGCAATGTCATGGGTGTGGTAGCAGCTGGAGCCTAAGGAATTAATGGAGAAAAGGTGGGGGAGAGGTGCTGACAGCTCCTTCATTAGGCTGTATGTGATGAACAGAAGAGACAGGGCATGAAGGTGATGGGGAGAGGCACTGGCAAAGACCAGCAAAGGAACTGAAGTGGAATGCTTCAGATGGACACAGGAATAGTTTATCTGCTGACACAGGAAGGGAAGCATGTGACTACAATGTCATTAGGGTGTAACCTTGTGGACTTGGTGGAGGGAAGATCCTCATTTCCTTTGCATGTTTTTTTTTTCCAGTAAAATATAACTCAAGTAACCTGAGCAAGATGGGTACTTAAAGGCACTTTAAAAGATAATAGTAAAATATAATATAGCCATATACACACAAAACCCAGGGAGTGAAGCATGTGACTTTTTCCCAACAACTTTTATTTGTTTGGAAGAAGGCAAGGAGTGGATAATTGATTGAAAGAATGATAGAAGTCTGGCCTGGTAGCACAGGCCTGCGATCCTAACTACTCAGGAAGCTGATGCAGGAGGATCACAAGTTAAAGACCTGATTGGGCAATTTAGCAAAACTTTGATAGCCTAAACTAAAATTAAAGTTGTATGGGAGGTGCTACGAGTGTAGCTCAGAGGTAGAATGTCCGCCTGTCATGTGTAAGGAAGGAGAGAAAGAAGGAATGGAGGGAGCAAGGGAAGCAAGGGAGGCATGGGGATGGGACAAGCAAGAAGAGCAAAGAAAGGAGTATGGAATGTGGGGAGCAGAGGAAGTCCCAAGTGGACGTGTGTTGTTGACATGGGCATTGCTATGTCCAAGACCCTAGTGCCTCAGACCTAGGGGAAAGGCAAAGCCCTCCCAGGTTAGTCTCTGGTAAATTGCAATGCTTTCTTTTGGTCTGTTTGTGGATGTTGACAGTGTGTGCTAAAATTAGCAGCCACAACTTCCTCTTCCCCTTTCTCCTCCTGGACAATTACAGCCTGAGATTGTTCACTTACAAACACCTCCCCTTCAGACTAGCTAACCTCTCCTCCTTGTCTGTACTTAATGGGCTGAGTTTCTTGTTGTGTAGGAGGTGCACTCCACCAGGGCAATCACAGACCATCTGATCCCAGCTTTTCTATGGTGTGCCTATTGTTTCTTTAGTGTCTTGTCATTTTCTCAATCCTGAGTTGGCCCAATCAGGATTCCAGGATGGAGCCAAGCAGGAACACCGCATGAAGGGTATGTCTGTGATGGGGACTTGGAAAGAATGAGAAAAGAGATCAACAGACGTGAGATCAACCTAGAATGGAAGTACTGTGGGTATGGGCTACTACAGTGTGTGAGTTAGATGGGTGAGATGTTGTGTTTCAGAAAAATGTGTTTAAAAGAAAGGTTATTTCTACCTCAGTATATGGCATGATTGGTCATCCAAACCCCCTTTAGTCAGATGGAGTCACTAATCAGGATTTTCGAAATATGATGTATATGCTGTGTGTTATAAGGTAACCCGATGAAGGTCAACACATTAGTCCTTCCTGTCAAAACACCATGAGTCTCACACTAAGCGGGTGAGATGAAGATTATTGACAGACATGCAACAAGTCAGGTCAGATGCTTTTGTGAAACAAAATCCGACCTAGGTGGATTTGGCCTCTAAATGTCCAAAATACTGAAGTGAAGGAGCAGTTTGAAGTTTGGGATTCTAAAGGGAGCATAAACCAATAACCTTCACTGTCCTAGTTATGGTATTTATAGTGTGTGTGTGTGTGTGTGTGTGTGTGTGTTTGCATGTGTACATGCATATGCCTGTGCATTCAGAGACCAGAGTTCAATGCCATGTCTTTCTCACTCATGTTCTATTTTATTCTTTGAGACAGAGGCTCTCACTGCACCTGGAGCTCACCAATTAGGCTAGGCTGGTTGGCAGACAAGCCTCAAGGGCCTTCCTGTCTCTGCCTCCCCAGGGCTAGAAATGCAACCCTGCATCCTCATGTCTGGTGTTCTAACATGGGGCTCTGAAACAGGTTTTCACACTTATGATGCAAGTACTTTATCCATTGATCTATCTCCCCAGTCATATCATTTGATTTCTTAAAATAAAACAACTATAATTTTTCTACATTTTTTTTTTGCCTTCAGGAGACTGCACATGCTCCCATTGAAAGAAATCCATGTAGTGTTCAAACAGTAGGCACCCTACTAATGTGCTGTTTCTCTGAATATCACACATAGTTTCTATGGCTTCCCCATTCCCCACTCCCACCCCATTCCTGGAACAAAAGCTGGTGCCTAAGTTTAACCTACAATTCATGGGGGGAGAAATATAACCCTTTGTAAATGTATGTGAACAAACATGGTATTGCCTCTGTGGGTGGGGAATCTTTTCCCAGGGAATACCAGCTCTGAGGTCTGCTCCCATCCTCTGGTTTAAAGTTGTAGGAATGACCCACCCAGTAGTTATGCTTCAATCATGTTTAGAGTTGCTCTCTCCCACCCTTGCCCTAAGTCAGTGAATTGTAATCAAAGCATGAAACTGAATGTGGTAGGAGCTACGCATTATACTCTATTGTGTGACTGTAATTACTGCACTGTACACACTGGCCCGGAGATTGACAGAAAACTGGGGGATTAAACCAAGTTTGGCTGATGTTGGCCCCCATCCAGAAAGCAGAAAAATGAGACAAGACCAAGATTCCATCAAGACAAAGACTATGGCTAAACAGACCCTGCAAATAGAGGAGGAAGAGTTAGTGGAGTGAATGTTTGGGTTAGATGAAGGTAGAGCAAGTCAGCTCTTAATGAATCTTCAGGTTATCAATCATCACCATCATCAAACCAGCATTAGATTCCCCAATGCTTCCAGGACCTGATAAAGCCCCCCACTGCTTTTATTCTCTTTAACTGACTGAAGTGAGTGTTTTTTGTTAGACAATTTTCTAGATCAAGATTTCTGAGTCTCTAGAAACCAGAATCTGCAGTGATAATCTGTAAAAAATTGAAATTTGGGGGCCAGAGAAGGCTCAGTGGCAGAGTTGGTGTTCAGCATATATGAGGCCCTGAGTTCCATTTCCAGCACCAGAGAAGGGGGAAAAAAAGAATATGTCTCAGGCTGGAGAGATGGCTCAGCAATTAAGAGCACAGACTGCTCTTCCAGTGGTCCTGGGTTCAATTCCCAGCAACCACATGGTAGCTCACAACCATCTATAATGGGATTTTCTGCCTCTTCTGGGAGGCAGGTGTACATGCAGATAGAACGCTCATATAAATAAATATTTAAATAAATCTCTTTACTAAAAAAAAAAAAGAATATGTCTCAAGAACGTTATTATTCTGAAAGTGTAGATAACTACATATTTAATTAAATCAGACTCATAAGCTCATTAGCATTGCAAATGAATTCTTGACAAAGCAGTGTAGCAGGGAGAGAGTGAGCAGAGACAGAAAGATACACATACACATGTCCAGCTCTCAGAGCACTAAGGCAGAAATGATGGGAACAAAGAGCAGAAATGAGCAGCACTGCCAGTTTCGAGGCTCGCAAAGCTCTAGCCTGGAGAATCAGATTTAATTAGTTCTGAAAACAATGCTATCAGGTACAGGAGATAGCTTAGCCAGTAAACACTTGCCTTGCAAGCATGAGGATCAACAAAAGTCAAGCATACTGGGGCATGCTTGGAATCCCAGATCTGTGACAGTAGAGATAGGAGGCTCCCTGGGGATTGCTAGCAAGCTAGCCTAGGCTACTGGATGAGCTTCTGGCCAGTGAAAAACCTGGCCTTAAAAAATAAGATGGAATGACCAGATCCTCAATACTGATCTCTGGCATAATGTGTGTGTGTGTGTGTGTGTGTGTGTGTACATGCACATGTACTTGCACACATGCACAGAAAGAGATAGAGGGAATCACAACATTTTGAATAAGAAAATGACATTATATTTCTATAGCTTTTCCATACAGCTCAGCCACTTCAAGTTGAGTCATTAACTATGTCGATGGCTGGAGGGTAACATCAAGTTAATTTGAATCCTTGTCCTAGTTTTCACTGAATTCCAAAACCTGAACTCTACAGAGTGAGCCAGACACCCAGACTCTGAACTTCATTATGTTCATATGGAAGTGGTGTAATAATACTAACCTTATAAAGGCCCTGTGAGGATCAAATGAGAGAATATAGAAACCATACTGAGCATGAGCAGCACTAAGTAGATGTTCATTATAAAGCCACACTCCTTCCAGCCTTCCATCCTTCCAGTGATTAAAGTGATCTGATCAGAAAGAAAAAGCCCCCAGGTAAACTTTTCCATTATTTCTTTGTACAACTTAACAAACTTTTATACAATCCTTGGTAGGCCCTAGGAGACAAAGATGAATAAGATAAAGCATCCTCGATGCTCAAGGATCTGCAGGCTCATAAAGGAACCGAAACCATGCCAGTCACTAGAATATCAAGGGAAGAGAACCATAGAGCAAAGGAGAGGCAGATCCTAGCTGGTGGGTTTGGGAGTCTCTGAATGATGGGGGTGGGATGTGAGCAAGTGGTACAGAGGTACAGATGCTGATCTCCTAAGAGAAATGAGGAGTATGGTGTGACCCCAGAAGGAATGTGAGTGCAGATTATTAAGGAATATGTTTACCCTATGGTGGGTGTGAATTGTTCTCCATAGCAAGGAACAACCACTGATAGTGTTAAGTCAAATTGCTATTTTTGACAGTGGATAATGGGGTGAGTGGGTAGTGGAAGGTGAGAAGAGAGTAGGGCAGGAGACCAGGAGATCCACAGAAACCTCCAGGTACCCAGCTCTCATCTAATTCTGGGGAAATTGGAGTGAAATGAAGAGTCAAAGGAAAGAAAAGGAAAGGAAAGGAAAGGAAAGGAAAGGAAAGGAAAGGAAAGGAAAGGAAAGGAAAGGAAAGGAAAGGAAAGGAAAGGAAAGGAAAGTTAGAGACAGTGCATGTGCAGAGACCCTGGGACTTGAACTGTATGTGGGCCACTGAGACAAAAACATGGGCCTGATGTTCAGTTGGATATCACAACGGATTCAGGGACCAGAGGGTGAGTGATGACAAGACCCAGGATGAGGTGGAGCTCAGTCAGGAATCTGAGGTGTTTACAAAAGCCACCTTGCGTGGGATTCTTAGGATTAAAGTGCAGAGCACCACATGGAGAGAAAAAGATGTAAAGGCATAGGTAAATAGATGGATGAAGTGCATCCGGTAGAGCTGCTCTTAAAGTGGAAAGGTCAAACATTTGTAGGAAAAATAAATACAAATAAATAAACAAGTAGGTAAATAAACAAATAAAAATAAAACTACACCCACCACGTTCCTTCTATAGCCACGTTAAAAAAAACAAGATACAATATTTTGCAGGCTGTTTTTGTTTTTGTTTCATTTTGCTGTTTTCTATTCCTTGGTATGTATCCACTGCAGACAGAAAAGCAATTCCTGGAAAGATTGTTGCTCAATCATCCTGAGATGACTTCAAAGGCACTGTTCAGTCTTGGCGCCTGTTCTTTCTGTAACACGACCCATTCCACTTAATGGCACAGATTGACTTCCCTGAAGCTCTAGGGCATGCTACCAGGACCTGAAGGAGTCACTGGCTACTGGGTAAAGCGAGAAATCCTTTCCTTTGACATCTGTGAGGCTTCTTGTGTACGCTACCATCTCATTGTTCTTGTCCAGACACTTATTTCATCTATTCACTGTCGCCAGGCGGATCTTAGACACTTTTGCCTCGAGTGGTTTGTTGACACTTGACACAATTCCCTCTACCTAAGTCAGAAGCAAGAAGCTCTGCTGTGCCAATTCTCATTCATCCTCATCAAATGCACAGCTGGAGGGCTAACGAGATGGCATGGTGGTTAAAAGCACTGCTTGCACTACCAGAGGACCTAGGCTTGATTTCCAGCACCTACATGGCAGTTCACAATCATCTGTAATTCCAATTCCAGGGGGCATGATGCCTTTGTTCATATCCACAGGCACCAGGCACATACCTGGTGTGCACAGACATACAAGCAAGCCAAACACTCATAAAAACATTAATTTTTTTAAAAGGCTATTCTGGAGATCCTGTCCTACACAGTATTCTGTCTCTCTATGGTCTTTCTAGAGATAGAATTCAGTACCTATCAGATTAAAGCCTTGTGCATTTGGACTTCCAAATCACCCGTGGGGAGCATCTCTGGACCTCAGGTTTCTCATTGGTAAATAGAAATAAGGTTTCTAGTTCTTAGTGCTGAAATCAGTTGATCCTATCTCTACTTCATATGAACAGCTAAAAGATGAGTCTCCAGAACAGAACAGAACCACAGGTACACATCCACACAGAACTTTCCAGCAAGGAAAAACTGGGTATGTTCTGAAACGGTGAGTGTGCTAACACCAGGACTTCACTAGTGACCATGGATTCAGGTTTGAGCATGAACAGGTATAGTTTCCATCATGGGTGAACTTAAGCTTCTCACAAAACAGGAAGCCGAAGTTCAGAACAAAGTTGAGGTTTTAAACACTCTATCAGTAAAATAGACTCATGTCACTAGTTACCTGAATTCAGTCTCCGGGTCTCCAAGACTCTCACCTCAGGTCACTGCGACATGGCACCCTCATGAGGCATAGTGTCTTCTCTAGACTTGGACTGTGGCAGCTGGTAGAGTCTGCTAGGTCTTTTAGTACTCTTTTACTTTCTAAATTCTCTTTTCCCTTGGGGATCAGTTTTCTTTTTACTGCTTCCACTTTAGTGGAAGGTTTTTCTCCAATGTGAGATGATTAGCAATTAGCCCTTCACACTTAGTCAGAGACTGGAAGGCTATTTATCTGTCTGCTTTTCACACTGGGAAGCGAGGCCTTTGAGGATTAGTGCCGTGTTTTGCTCATGTCTTTGGGTGAAACACTCTTGCAAACATGAATTATTTAGAACATGCCTGAATCCCCTCCCCGTTTACATCACATTTGGAATAAGGATGACATTGAAACCTAACCAAAAGGACTGAGTGGGTTACAATATCTTATTCTGTGATCAATAGTTAAATGATTTTGTCATTAATCACACAATGATGAAGTTACATGGAAAAGAACAAGCAGAACAAAGCAGATGAAAGAGGACATTAATGTGTTATCAAATATGTGAACGACTATTGGGCAAATGACATTAATGATGACATGAGCTTTCCATATATCAGTCTGAAAATTCAACCCATAGCTCCCCTAGCCCTGTGAGGTGGATGCTATTATCTTTCCATTTTACAAGTGTAAAATTGAAAAAGCAAAAAAAAAAAAAAAAAATTAAGTTAATCATTGGTGAAATTTGTGTCCCTGCTATTTGTAAAACAGTCATTTAACCTTTAGTGATATAATCACCTGGCATTGGGTACTTTAGAACTTAGACCTGAGAGGAATGTGTAACAGTTAGAATTCCCCAGTAGCAAATAACACGGTCAAATGGCAAGGATGGCGAGAGTCCGCATTTGCTGGCTAGGGAGATAGCTTAATCAGTGAAGTGCTTTCCTCAGAAGCTGGAGGAGCAGAGGGTGATCTCCAGAACCCAGAAACCACGTAAAATATCAGGTGTGATATTTTACTACACTTTGTAGCTTCAGCACTGGAGAAACTGAGGCAGGAGGATCTTTGGGGGCTCCCTGGCCAGTCATTCCGGTTTGTTTGGCCAGTGAGAGACCCTGTCTCAAAATACAAGATGGGCAGCACCTGAGGGGTGACATCAGAGGTTGTACTCTGCCCTTCATATGCACATACACACCACCCACATCCAGAGAGAGAGAGAGAGAGAGGGCATATTTGTGATGGTCTAGACATTCAACCTTCAAACGTACTCCACATTCACGGCTCTTCAATGGAAGCTTTGTGTACATCTGTATGTCTCTCTCAGTAGCACACACACACACACAAAAAATCCTGGGGGTATGGAGGATGTTGTTTCCATATTTGTTGGAAGCTATCCCATTCACATAGTAATCACAAATATTAGTTAGATGGTTTTGAAGTGCTTTCCACGGGCAGGCCTTTTAGACCACGGTCGATGCACTTGCCTCTGAAGTTGAGCATGAAGGCAACAGCTTCTGAAGCTCCTTCTAGGCCTCTGGTTTAGAAGCAGACAAAACCAGACAGGAGCAGGCACCAGCAGGGCTGTGGTCCTCTGTGGCACAGCTGGAGAGTGCTATGCCAGAATTTCTGATTTAAAAAAAAAAAAAAGAAATGAAGGCCTGAGCAATTCTCCAAATGGCTTATGGATCACATGGCCTGGGTCTTCTAAATTCTGTCCTGGATATTCAGGAGATACCAAGTTGGTATTGGGGAAAGGAGCTGGCCTCTCTCCTGGTCTTGAGGAGATCGCAGCCATTCAGAAAGCTGTCCAAATATTTCTAGACTACAGTATTCTAAGACAAGACAAGAGCAGCAATCAGAAAGGCTTTGTAAAAACAATTGTCAGTAATAGGAAGACATCTGAAAAATTATAGCAGGGTTGAGAGTAAGCGATCTTAAATATTTGCTAGATTGTTAGAAATACTTTGAAATAATCATTTTGCCTTCAGACAATGGCCATTTGGTATTATAAATAGCACAATACAATTCTGAAACAAAAACTATGGGGTCACTCAGCAATTGACTCTGTGCTCAAATGCATTGTTTTTCTATTTCTTAAGGCTAAATGCAAGTGGAGAAAATATTTTTGAGTCATGAAAGGAAGAGTTTAGAATAATGGCAATAATCCTCCAAGACTACTCTTGTCAAGTTAAAAATAGTGCATTGTACATAACCCACAGTGGAAACAAAAAAAAGGCAACGTGAAGAGAAAGATACGCCCAGAGAAAAATGATCAGACGAGGCCATTCTGTGAAAGCAACCAACAATCTTACCACAATGAGACACAACTGGTTTTTAAACCATTCCTTTATTATCATCAAAGGAGACAGGCCCTAATGTCTAAATGAGCCACATGCAGTAGAAAAAACCATGCTGCTACTGGCTGTCCTCCCCTGATCCCCAAAGCTTCACACTCAACATGCTCAATGAGGGTTCCTTCCGCTGGGAGCTCGGCACACTGTCAGAACTTTAAGCAAGCTATCATTTCAGAGCCTCATTCTCAAGGTGAATCCTTAGTGGTCCTATGAGATTAATCCAGTTGCCATACCTGGATTTTTCTAGCCCTCTTCTGGTACCCCATTGACTTGCTTTTAGGCTCCTTTTACAAATACCCAGAGTCAGGGCTGAAGGTGTAGTACAGGTTAGTAGCATGCTTTCCTAGCATGCACAAATCCCTAGGCACCATCCTGTGCTGGTTAATTTTTGTCAACTTGACACAAACTAGAGTCATTTGGGAGGAGGAAACCCCCAATTAAGAAATTGCCTTCATCACACCGGCCGGTGCACAAGTCTGTGGAGCATTGTTCTGATTAGTGGTTCGATGTGGGAGGTCCAGCCCAGTACAGGCAGTGCCAACCATGGGCAGTCTTGAGTTCTATGGGAAAGCAAGCTGAGCAAGCCATGAGAGCAAGCTAGTAAGCAGGATTCTCCTTCAGTGCCTACTTCTAGGTACCTGCCTTGATTTCCTGCCCTGTCTTCCCTAAATGATGATTTATAGCCTGTGCATTGAAATAAACTCTTTCCTCTCCAAGTTGCTTTTTGGTCGTGCTGTTTATCACGGCGACAGAGAGGTAAACTAGGATATATCCCTAGCACCGCATGAAGCAGGCCTGGTGGTGCATGTCTGTTGATCCCAGCACTGAGGCAGGGGAATCAGAAGTTCAAGGTCATTTTTGGCTACATAGTAAGTTTGAGCATGGTCTTAGGTATATAAGATCCTGTTTTCAAAAATCAATTTAAAAAATAACCAGGATTAGTGTCATCAGCAACCTCCCAGCTCCGAAACACCAGGCATGAAAGCTATATCAAGTATGGGTGTTAAATGTTCTAGGGGACAATCCCGGGACTTGCCCGTTCTGACATTGTTTCTGTCGAGAACTGCAGAGAATTTTAACCAAACAACTTAGACTTGACATCTACAGTGGAGCTGTTTCTAGACTAGTGACCTCATAATAATAACTACCCTGAAATAAGATCAGGCCTGGTGGCACAGCCTTGCCATCCCAGCTGCTCTGGAGACTAAGACAGAGGTGTTGAAAGTTCAAGAGTGAGTTCAAGGCCAACTTGAGCTACTTAATGAGACCACCATCTCAAAATGAAAAGTAAAGCTAGGTGCCTAGCAGGGTTTATTCCCTAGTAAGAAAAAAAAAAAAAAAAAAGAACTAAATTTTAAAAAATTACCCAAAGCAAGTAGTGGAAGCTAAAATTACAGAATTGAAAATATTCACCATGGAAAGAAGAGAAATTAAATATTGAGAATGTGCATTTAATAATTATAGCTACAGAAAGAAAAAATTGTTAAGCCCTCCAAAAAATAAATAAGTAAGAAAACTTTTAGGTGGAAACTACCAGCTAATGATGCTGTCCTGGGAACTCTTTAGCATGCTTACGTTGTAGTCTACCTGGTCCTTCTGAGGCTTCAGAAAATGGAGCCGTTCGGAGCAGAGTATCTTTTGGATTTCAAATGTCCTTTCTGCTTATGATGAAAAAGTGTGCCAACATTACACTGTCATAAAAACCAAAGAGAAAGGAAAAAGCAATCCCCAAAACAAAAATCACCACAGCTGTCCTTCTTTTTCAAATAAACGCTCTAGGAAAAGAAAAAGAAGGACAAAATAACTAGACAAGGCTCTTGCTGAGTGCTGGGCATGAACGGAACTCAGCAAAGGTTACAATTGTGTGCTGAACAGGGACTGGACACCCGGGGATCTGGAAGCTGCCAGCTTTAACTTGGCACTGTGGAACTGTTTGTGTCTCATTATGGAAGCCCCTGGAGACTCTTCACTTTCCCTTAGTCAGGGATGGAAATGACCCGGTTGTGAAGTTAAGGAGACTGCAATAGATGCCAAACAGCAGGGCATCACTCTGGGGGATTTTCCCATTAGCCAAAGCACCTACTTTTTCCTCCATAGATGTGACCTTCAATTATGGCCCCATCTCCTCATCACCCATTTTCAGAAACTTATTTTCCATAAGTTCTCCCAGAAATAGTGGAATAGAAGTCTGAAGGAATAAGAAAAGGATTTTAAAAACTAGAATAGTCATTGAAGGAATAAGAAAAGGATTTTAAAAACTAGAATAGTCATTGAAGGAATAAGAAAAGGATTTTAAAAACTAGAATAGTCATTACATCCCCAGGAGAACATGGTAAAGTGTTTGAGAGCTTGTACAAAACTTTTTTATTTATCTTGTTTTCGAAGGACACCTTTTACTAATGTGCGTGATTTTCAAGATGGCAGCAAATACGTCTTCAGTTAAACAGAGAATTCCCCCAAGCATGGGGCCAGCATGAGGCTCAGGAATTTCGTCATGTTAGCCACAAAATCCTCCTGCGGACTTCATAATACTGAAGTCGATACCATGGCCATAGCTTGATCAGTGTGAGCTGGTCAATTAACTCTGTAAAGAATGGAAAATTGCCAGAACCTTCTATCAAAGCATGATTACTGAAAAGCCCAGAGCCCCTAGTGGTAAAGGCACTAACCTCTCCTCGGTTTAATGTCAAGTACTCGCTTTCCCATAAAACTCTCTGTTTAACAGCAAGTACTTGCTTTCCCTGGAAATCCTTGTTGCCGAATAACATTTAAGGAGCCAATCCAGTGCCTGGGTTCTGACCAATCAGAGATCCCCTGCTCCCTTTAAAAACCCATTTCGAGAGCTCATTCAGGGTTGGCCATCTTTCGTGGTGACGCCAGACCCCAGTGCACTGGTTTGTTCTGCAGAATGAAGGCTCCTTGCTTTTACATCAGAGCTGGTGGTCTCCTGGTGGTACTTGAGGAGGGGGATTTTGAAAACTGGGTACAACAAAAGCATGATTACTTTCCACATACAACTTCCAGCCTAGCATGTTAAATCAACAATGAGACCCAAGACAGGAGAGATAACTCCACCCCGATAGGGAAGATGGAGATGGTGTAACCGGTGATCTATCGCCTGACTGTGCCACTGTTTGTTTTCTAAGTTCTCTTCCTGCCCCCCTGAGGAAACCCGGGAATGAAGCAGCAGGAACGTGACTTGTTGGGGGAGGGAGGGCAGGAAGTGCTCCTGCAGGTATCCCCACCAGCAGGGAAACAAGCAGAAGAGTTGAGAATGAAAACCCGGTACAGCCAGACTGCTTCGGAGCTTCTAGAGCAGTGGTTCTCAACCTTCCTAATGCTGTGACCCTCTACTGCAATTCTTCCTGTTGGGGGTGACCCAACCATAAAATTATTTCTGTTGCTACTTCACAATTGTAATTCTACTACTGAGTGGCGTCTCAGTTCCTAAGACCATTGAACATGTGCGTTTTCCAGTGGTTGCTACTCACAGGTTTAAATTTACACATTTAAATGCAGTAAAACTTTGAGGACAAAAAAAAGTCTCCACATGGCAATTCTCATAACAGAGCTTCAGGAATGGCTACATCAAAATTCTCTTGCAAAATACCCACTGTAGCAAAGTACCTGAGACCTTTATCATAAGAAAGAGTTCTATACCTGGGAAACAGTGCTTCAGGGCTAGGGTCTAGAGAGGAAGAATTTGTCATAAGCATAAGGATGGATGCTATTGATGGAGGAAACGAAGTACATGAGGTCTCCTTCAGAAGGACGAGTTCTATGCTCTGAGAGACGAGCTCAGGATCAGAGCCATTGGGGGACATGCTCAGGCTTTGGGGGAAAACCAGGTGGAGACGGGCTCCTAATGGGATAGCAAAGGAGCACCAGGTTGTTTGCCAACTTTCACTGTAGCTTCCGGGTGACTGAGTTGAAGAAAGCAGACTTGTATGCTTAACAGGTCTGATTTCTCCAACACTTCCTCCAGGCTGTGCTTCCTACAACGATTGCCGCACATCCTCTCCCACTGACAAGGGATCCAGAAGGTCGACACAGCAGTACTATGTCAGGGCAACTAAGAGGAATGGCTCTGTAAATCTTTCCCTGAGCATTTAACTCAGCAGATGAGGATATGACTTAGTCAACAAAGTGCTTGCTATTCAAACATGGGGACCGACTTCAATTCTCAGAACCCATGTAAAGGAAAGCTGGGTGTGGTGATTTGTGCTTTGTATTCCCAGCATGTATTTCCAGCACTAGAGAGAGAAGCACGTGGATCCCTGGGGCTAACTGGCCAGCCAGCTTAGTCTGCTTGGTGATTCCCTAGGCCAATGAGAGACCTTGTCTCTAAAGAAAAAAAAAAAAAAGGCAAGGTATAAAATCCTGAGAAACAACATGCGAAGTAGTCCTAAACACACACACACACACACACACACACACACACACACACACTTATTTAACTTAAGTAATTCCCAAAACGTCTTCATGAAATAAAGGCTTGTGTTCCCCACGGATGAGTAGTACTGTTGTAAGTCCAGATAGATCCAACACAACAACTCAAGCACCAAGTCAAGATTTCCAAAACAAAAGATCTTACTGTGTTAGGTCCTCAAAATAGCTCAAGTAGACGCAGAGATATGTACGGCCATACAAAGCAGGTTCTTTCCATGGAACACATTCTGGCATTCCAGGGTCGACCAATTAAAAAAAATATGGCGACAACGAGATGCAGCTGCATGGACTTTTTAAACGAAACAGGCAGTAGCTAGAGGATCTCTCTAATTGGTCAGGATCTGTACACTGGGTTGGCTGGTTACTTCCTCTCTCGAGGAAGTGGAGATCTCTCAGGGATGTGAGGAGCTCATAGGGAAGCAAAGAGCTGAGGTCAGGGCCCACCCACTATATCGGAGGCCCTGCTTCTTTCATTCAGGGTCTGCCTTTGCTAGCAAGTGAGCACATGAAGCATGCCAATTGGCAGTTCATGTAAGTCTCTGTGATCAGTACACCTCATGCTGACATGACCAGCCAGTTCTGGAAAAGTCATTGATGTTGGCTGGATTTGGAAAATTGTCTTAAACAATAAGCATATGTTGTATGATTAATTGAGGGAAAAACAGGTTACAAAATCACAGAGAACAAAATGGAATCAGAATACAAAATGGAGCCAGCTAGGCCTTAACAATACCACTTGCCTCATACCTAAGAGAGCCAGGCAGAGGAGCATTTGAGTGTGAGGTAACCGTGTGTGCATTATAAACTATTATGGTTTTTTTTTTCTGTGATCTGAGCTGTTCAGACTTACTTTATTATCATTTTTCACACTGGAAGTTGAAAACATGCATAGACAGATGGAGAACATTATCTCCATGTTTATATCGTAGCTTTATGGTTGGTGTTAGGACCACAGGACATTCAGAAAGCAATGAATGGATTCTAAGCATCAGGCAAAGAGAGCAACCGGTGTCATGACCACCATTCATTCACGGTCCTGGTGGGCCATTCTCGAACTCCGAGCCTCCAGCACAGGGTGGTAACAAACCTATTGTTGTAAACTGCTTATAAAGCAGGAGAGTCATTCATTCTGGCAACTACAAAGATCTTGAAAGATCACTTAATTCTACTCCTGAAATTCAAGAGTTCACTTCATAGGTACAAACTCTGCCAGACCTCAGCAGAGAGAACCACTATCCTGGCCAGTGCCATACTGGACAGTGGAACCTCGAGCACCTCAACGCAGGTGTTTTTATTGATACAGAATTCCTCAGGTGTTCTATTGATAGCATGTGCAGATCATAAGCAATCAAATACACCCCCCATCAATAAATCCAACACCTTTAGACAATACAAAATGCCAAGGCCTAGCCAGCCCTTTTCCCAAAACAATGCACAAAACAATTATTTTCTACATAAAAACAAACTTCCACAACAAGCAGTGAGTCCCACAGTTTTAGACTGTGGCAACAGTCTTTTGAATATCAGTTGACACTTCTCATACTAACAGTCCATATGCCAATCTGACAGGATCTAGAATCACCTGGGAGACAAAAGCACTGGCATTTCTGTGAAGATGTATGATATAGATTAGGTCAACTGAGCTGGGAAAACCCACCTGAAATGTGGGCTGCAGCATCCCACAGGCCGGGGTCTTAAACTGACTAAGAAGGAAAAGGTGAGCTGAGAACTAGCATTCATCTCTTTCTGCTTCCTGTAGATGCCATGTGACCAGCTGCCTCAGGCCCCTCCCGCCATCATGATGGACTGTACCTTCAGAGCATAAGCCAAAATAAATCCTCCCTCCCCTACTTTGTTTTTGTCAAATATTCTGATACAGAAAAAAGAGAAGTCACTGACTTAAGTCCTCTTGACTCCATTTCTGAGTACCTTCCTCCTCTCAGTTCCTTAAACCAGGGATCAGGGAAATGCTGTGTACATCCGCCTCCCAGGGACTGCCTCCCGCATAGGACAGCCAGATTCAGTCCCCATCTCCACTACAGCTGGACCAGACAGATATGCTGAGGGAACTCTCAGTCCCTGGCTGTCTGCGTGGAGCTCTCACCTGCCACGCTTAGCCTACTGGCTACAACTCATTGCAGAGACAGCTCTCTAGGGACATCTTGACTCCCAGTAAAATTTCTCCACACAGGTCTTCCCCATTCGCCTCACCAACTAATGGGCTTGCTTATCCCTGACAGCCATTTCTTTCCAGTTGGTGACACATGCTGCTCTCTTCTCTTGGTGTCTGTGGGTCATGAAATGCTTCCGTTAGTCCGTGTGTACTGCTGAGCTGCCCCCTGTGTGTCACCTGACTGGCACCCCCGACCAAGGTTTCAGTCTTTCCCAGGACTCTACTTCTGTCTGTCTTAGTAGGAATAAACTGAAGCTGGATAATAAGTAAATTTCCCAAGGAGGAATACATGCCCACGGGTTAGAACAGAGACACTAGGTTGTTCCCAGGATGGACACACCTATCAAGGCATCTTCTGACCATCCTTGACCACTCATATCCCAGAAGCAACAACAGCATCAAGAGACTGAGACACCTCAAGACCAAGTTAGAGAGAAGCACAATGATTTGCAGTGAGAGTCACCGGGGAGTGGGGACTAACCTAGCAGTTCTCGTCAGGGGTTGTGTTTTCTGTCACATGCTTTCCTTCTCTCTGCTTCTGTCACGGTTCCCATCTCTCATTGAAGAATATGCTGTAAAGCTTTCCAAAAAAGGTCATATTTCACTTGTTAGGATTTTTTGTTAATTTTTCACTTAATTCAATTTAGTGTGAGTGTGAGCGTGCAGATACAGCTCCATGTCATGGCTAGTATGTGGAGGACAACTTACGAGTGCTGGTTCTTTCTTTATGCTGAGGGTCCCAGGAATTGAACTCAGGTCACCAGGCTTGGCATCAGGTATCTTTCCTGGCTGGGCTATCTCAGCAGCACAAGGTGGTACTTCATAAAGAGAACAAGCTGACAGGTGTGTATGTGTCTGTCCAAAATAGACCTCAAAGCTGTCAAGTGATTCTTTTGTTGCAAGGCTCTGAACATAGTCAAGAAACTATATCATATGGGATTTCCAAAATCAAAGATCACTGTGAGCCTTTCCTTGTTTGGTGCTAGCATGTGACAGTCTTCCCCCTGAAGGTCACCAGTCATGCTCCTCTGAAGATTACACTGTTAAACTTACTATTTTATAAATGGTGCCTCGGCAGTGTCTTCATGGATATATTCCCACTCTTCATTTCTCGCTCAAAAGTTGTTTACAATTTCTGAGCCCAGTAGAATACTCTGACACAGTCTGTACAGGATCTGTAATTAGGTATTTTTGTAAGACCATTCTAGAAAGTTCCTTACCTTTAAAACAAACAGGAACTGTCCATCTTGATTTTGAAACAGTTTCTCAGGAGCCTAAAGCTTGCCAAGTAGACTAGACTGGCTGGCCAGCAAGCCCCATGGGACTGCCTGTCTCCACCTCTCCAGCACTGGGATTATAAGCATGTACCACAAAGCCTGGCTTTTTTAAATGTGAGTGTCTCAGTTACTGTTCTATTGCTGTGAAGAAATGCCATGGTCAAGGAAATTCTTATAAAAGAAAATATTTAATTGGGGGCTGGCTTATAGTCCATGATCTTCGAGGTGTGAAGCAGACAAGCATGGTACTGAAACAGTAGCTAAGATCTTTACATTCTAATATATAGGCAGTAGGGATGGGAGTGAGGGAGACACTGGGCCTGGCATGGACATTTGAAACCTCGAAGCCAGTGACACACTTCTTACAACAAGGCTACACCTACTCCAACAAAGCCATACTAACTCCAGCAAGGTGACACCCATTCCAACAAGGATACATCTCTGAATCCTTCTAACCCTTATCAAACAATTCCACTCCCTGATGACTAAGCATTCCAACATATGAGCCTATGGGGTCCATTCTCATTCAAACCACCACAGCGGGTTTTGAGGATCAAATTCCAGTCCTCATCCTTACACAACAAGCACGGTACCCACAGAGCTATCTCCTCAGCCCTCAGGAATGCATTTCTTTTCTTTTTTTAAAATTTGTTTATTTATGTATGAGTGCTCTATCTGCGTATATACCTCTATGCCAGACGAAGGCATCAGACCCCATTATAGACGGTTGTGAGCCACCATGTGGTTTCTGGGAATTGAACTCATGATCTTTGGAAAAGCAGCCAGTGCTCTTAACTGCTGAGCAATCTCTCCAGTCCCAGGGTTGCATTTCTTAAAATGTAATAACAAACTCTGTACCACTCACTCTGTATCCTGGAATTTACAAGATGCTTTCTCTTAAATGCAATGTGATAGTTACCATCTTCTATCTGCACAGTAAAAAAAAAAAAAAAATACATACTCAAAATGATCAAGACAATTGTCAAATCCACAGCTATCAGCATTGGTCTGCCTACATGGATAGCTGTTCTGAAACTCAGAACAGTTATCCTCAACCCAAGGTCCAAAGCATCTTGAAAATCAGTAAAGTCAGAGGTTGCTTTTAAAAATAACATTAAATCTGGGTGGACATGAGTAAATCTAAGTCAGGATTAAATTTGCGTATGATATTAGTTATGTTTACTGTGATCAAATACGTGACAAGAAACAACTTAAGAATGAGAGTTTATTTCAGCTCACAGCTCTTGGGTACAGTCTTCGTGATGGAGCAGGAATGGTGGGAAGGCTTGATGGCAGGAACATGGTGCAGAGATGAATGCTAAGGCTCAGTCCTCTTTCTTCTTTATTCAGTCCAGGATCCCAACCTGGGTGGTGCTGCTCACATTTAGGGTAGGTCTTCCCACTGCAGCTAATTCAATCTAGAAAGTCCCTGACAGATAAGAATCGAACCTCGATGCTTAGATGACTCCAGACGCTGTCAAGATGATCAGCATGAACCATCACAATTGTATCTGTTACAATTGGTCCATGCCTCGACCTACTTACTCAACCCGCGAAGTCACAAATGGGAGTTGAGGAGACAGCTTAGCAGAGAATGCACTTACCCGCAATTGTGAGGACCAGAGTTCAGACCCCCAGTCCCTGTAAATGCAGCAGTGTGGCAGGCGATCTCTGATGTCCACATGGGGAAGGCTGAGAGAGGGGAATCCCTGAAGCAAACCGGCTAGGTAGAGCAACTGAATCAGTAACCTCTGGGTTACTGGGTTCAGGTGAGAGACCCTACCTCAATGTAGAAGGGGGAGATAGATCAAGGAAGAATTCTGTTATCAATCTTGGCCTCCTTATTTTTGTACAAATTTGTGTGTGCACGTGCCCACATACACAGACACACACGCGCACACACGCGCACACACACACACACACACTTGCACATGCCTATATACAGTCCACATATTTTCATGCAAAAAACAATCACAAATGGGTTTTAAAATTCAAAAGAAAAAAAAATTACAAGGAGAAAGGTAGCTGCAGACCTGACTAGACACAACAGCACTCTGTGGCCTTAGTGGCGCCATTAAACCCATAACACGCACAACAAGAATGCCTCTGAATTTTTAAAGAACAAATTATATTATTTAGCCTTATTTTATTATAAAAATTTAATTTCACTAACTTTAAGATGCAGACCCAAATTCGAGACATCTCATTTGCTGTATCAAATTTCATTGCAGAATTTCTTTATAACTCAGTCACATTTGAACTCACAAAGTGTCCCAGTTTCCCCACCCGTGACCAGGGGTAGAAACAAGGGCGTTAGGCAGTGGTTATACTTTGAATTCTGAGGATGTGAACTGTAACCTGGAAGCCTGGCTCTGACCTGCCTTTGGCACATTTTCTTTTTCTCCCTTCTTTTCTTTCTTTCTTTCTTTCTTTCTTTCTTTCTTTCTTTCTTTCTTTCTTTCTTTCTTTCTTTCTTTCTTTCTTTCTCCTTAGTTTTTCATTTCTTAGAACCCAGAAGAAACCTTTATTTATTTATTGCCAATGGAGATATGGTCTGGTCTCCCAGTTATAGACACAGTGCCAAGACAATTCAGGCGCACGCTGTTTAGTAAAACAGACCAATTGGGCTGCATTATAGCCTTCAGTGTGTCCGTGACTCGAGTGTTTTCTGGTTGCCTGCCGCATTCAGACTGTGCCACCTCCACTTTTGTGTGTCCATTCTTTCTGGCTTCTGCAAGTCAAACTGTTTCTCGGCGAGTGGAGACAAAGTAATGCAGAGCAGCCCTTTCCAAAGAATTCTCTTTTGCTGTCTACACGGCTGGAGTGTTCCTGCTGGAGTGTGGGCTATCTGAACAAGCCTCCACAGAAGCTCACCTGTTCTACTAGCAAGGTGGAGCGTTCTGAAAATGTAAGCGCTCCAGGAAGCCTGCTCTTTCTGCGTGACCACTTCATGTTATGTGTGCTTTAGTGTGGCGTTACAAGTCCTTCAAGGTGGTGCATTTTGTGGCTGGAAACCAAGCCACGAGTATTAACGTGTCACTTCTCAAAACGGAAACAAGGAGCTGTGACAATCTAATGGCTTAACATAACAAATGGAAGGAAAAAGACTTAAGAGTGGCCGCTGATTGTCTGCCAGCTGGTTTGACTGGACTATCACGGCAAGAAATTGCATGACAATTTTTAAAAGTCACACATATCTGTGAAAAATGGCTCAATGGTGCTGCTGAACTTTACACAATGGAAGGTGTGCTCTGGGTGTTTCCCAGAGTCACCCAAACAAAGCTGGGTGTGCACATGTAACAGCTAACACTTTGAATTCTCCATGAGCCATCATTAGAAGTGTAACGAACAAAGAAGAGAATAAGGGTAGAGGGAAGGATGACATTATTATCATCAATGCGCCATGTGGTTGTGTGGTAAAATTTGTTTTTATAAAAAGGACATTTATCGAGAACCCTTCTTGAGTCATGCAAATTGAAATAATACCGTTAATTCTGCATGAGTACACATCAGGAGTTAAGCAGTTGGTTATGAGTTTTACGAAAAAGCAGGTCAGGGTTCTGGGAAAACGTTCTATGCACAATGTGTTCCTAGCTCCAAATGTGAACTTATAAAGTCATCAACAGAGGAAGGTGAATAGTAACTTTTCTGGCCAGCATGGTCTGCATGTTGGTACACCCAGGGCTCCTTGACCAGCCAAGCTAAGCTTATTAGCCAGTTCCTCATGCTAGTGAGACCCCACCTCAAATAAAGTGAGGACAAACAAATGTGCATTCCCTGACCCCCACCCCCAAAGCAAAGAATACAGGTCTAATCATTCTGCCTATAGCCTCCTTCTCTGTTCCCTTCACAGTCTTGCTCTTCCTGCCACTTGACTGCTGTCATCTGCATTTCAGTTATTCCTATGCCCATAACCTCAAAGCCAAGTAACTGTTTAGGATTACAAACTCATCTGATTGCCTCAAAGGCACAGATATTGAAACTAGTCAAAGTCCAACTTTCTTCCAAGACAGCTTTCTTCAGTGTCCATGCCTGTGTGGCCACTAAGACCCCTATAGTTATGGAGGATTGAGTCCTGCTGGGTCATTCTCGACAGCACCTGCTCCTTTGTTGCCATAGCAACCTGTCTGTCCAGTTAGCTCTGCTCTCTAACTGCACTCCTCTGCTTCTCCTTCCTTCCCGCTGCATGCTCCAGTGCAGCGCATCACAGCTTGTCTTACTCCTTTATCCCACAGATTACCCTTTCTCCACACAACTGCCAGAGTAGTGCAATAAAAAAATTAAATTATTGTAGGATAAAGTAAACATTTCTTAACTATGTTTTATGGCTTGCTTTCTCCTTTCTTTTGACAGCATCTCATGTGGTCCAGACTGGCCTCAAACTCCTTTAGTCAAGGGTGACCTTGAACTCCTGATCCTCCAGCCTCCCCCTCCAGATTGCAGGATGGCAAATAGGCACCTGATTTTTGTGGGTGCTGGAAATGAATCCAGTGTTTGCATGCTAGGCAAGCACTCTATGAACTGAATATACCAGCAGCCCAGTTTTGAGCTCTTGACTGTCTACTTTGATGATTTTATTGATCCTTCAGCATTAGTTAAACTTTTTATTCTTTACTCACATGAAACTATGGTTAAATTTTAAAGGAGTAACCATTCCCATGTTTTTATTGCTCAAGCTGAATTGTAAAGATGAACCTCTCTAAAGATAGCCATTTGGAAAATTTGAATTTATTCTTTCTAATTTTTAATTTGCTTGCTGAATGTTTCTGTCAGTTGTTTTTATATTTCTAATTTAGAGATAATTCAGTCAGGTAGTGTGGTGCTTAGACTAAAATCCAAGCATGTTGGCTACTTACTTGAGACACTGTCTCAGTCTCAACCCCTGCGCCAAGAAGTAGCTCATGGAAGGCAGATTATTCACCAGTTACTGTTTCAGACTAAACACAGTCTTCAAAACCTAACCTAAATTCTACCACTGTGACTCCACTGGCAAGATTCAGAGTTTAGCATTGTCCACTCATGTTAGGGAATACTTAAGTCACAAAGACTTTGCTTTGAACCTTTATCCTGCAGTTTTAGAAAGCATTGTGTCTCCAGTATTTAGAGAAACAGAAGTAGGACTAGAGAGATGGTACCAAGGTTAGGTCCACTTGCTGTTCTTCCAGAGGATCTGGGTTTGGTTCCCCAGCACTCACATTTGGTACCTAACAACCATCTGTAATTCCACTTCAGGGCATCTGACACCTCTGTGGGCACCTGTACTCACATATTATACATACCATGTGCAGACACATACTTACACACACTTAAAAATAACAAAAATTAAAGTAACTTTTAAAAGTAACAAAACTACAGACTCATTCATTTTCTTCTGTCACTACAAGTTAAGATAGATAGCTATAGCAGGAACCTCAAGTGACAACTTTTGCATGACACTTCTTTCATAAAAGTAACATTTTAGGGGCTGGAGAGTGGCTCGGCAGTTAAGAACACTGGCTGCTCTTCCAGAAGTCCCGGGTTCAATTCCAAGCACCTACATGGCAACTCACAACTGTCTGTGACTCCAGTTCCATGGGACCTGACATCTTCACACCAACGCACATAAAATAAAATGAAATTTAAAGAAGTGTTACCTTAAAAGAATTGTTTCATTTAAAAATTTTAAAATTCCTTTTAATTATGTGTACGTATGTGTGAGCATATGCACGTGAGTGAAAATGCCTATAGAATTTAGAATAAGGTGTTGGAACCCTGGGAACTGTAGGTTTAGGTAGGTGGTGTGAACTACCCATCATGGATGCTGGGAACTGAACTTGGGTATTCTGAAAGAGCAGTACCTTCTCTTTACCATTAAGCCATCTCTCTGGCCCTGAAGGGACTGTGTTTTTGTTTGTTTGTTTCTTTGAGCTTCATTCTTTGTCTTTTGAAAACAGTGACTCATACAGCACAGGCTAACCTCTAACCCACTATGACTTTGAAATCCTGATCTTCCTGCCTCCTATCCCATGATGCTGAGATTACAACTCCATATGTGGTTATTAATGATAATTTCTTATCCTTCCCAAGTTTCTTTTCTTCCATGTCAGATGTTGGTTTATTCCTAAGAATACTTTGATTGTTTTTTCTATATCCACAGATTTGACTTTTAAAACAGTTCAAAGCAAAAATCTCGACTGCACTTGACTTGGTTTTGAGCTACACCAAGATCCCCATATTGTACGAATCTGAAGTATTTCGAGAACCAGGCTGCTCCAAAGGCCCTCTAGAAGCAATGACTCTCCTCTTATTTCTGACAAATCGATATGGCATGGTGAAAGGAGCAGGCTGTTTGTACCCAGCTAGTTCTTTCTGGTGAGCCCAGGTTCTGGCCCTGCTCACACAGGGCTCGAGTGCAGTAAGTAGCCCCTGAGGTGGTACTGACCAAGGACAGCCTCTGCCCAGTATTCTGTTAGGGCAGCAGATAGATAAATCACCTCACAGGTAGAAGCAGACTCCATCTCTTTGGCAGATCTGTGATATCAAAAAGAGGGATGTGTGCACGAGACCAAAATAAAAATCAAGCTAGGAATACTGCCAAATTCTTCCTCTGTCTCACACTTGCTCTCCTATAAAGCCAGTCTGTCTCCTTGAGTGGAGAACTGCAGATATCTAAAACGGCCCTTCTCTACATAGTGGAATCCTATGGCACAGGAAAAGGCTGTTAGCCAGAACAGTTAGCAGTATACCAACGCACTAGGTGACAATCATTAATTAGGGTGGCTCGGCTCCATTTCACAGCACCCACTATGGAACTCAAGGCTAGGTCTATGAGAAGCCTCAGATAAGTCTAGCTCTGGAATATCAGAAAATCAGTCTAAGTATGTCTTCCCCTTGGGCATGTCTTACCAGTTGGAGAAAAGCTGTCAAGAGTGTTTAGGGGCTGAGCCAGAAAACTAAGAGTCCTTCGTGGTCCCCTACTCCCCCCTCCCCTTACTTCTGGGTACCGGGAACTGTCCCTCCCTGGGCGCATCAGCTGTTGGCCTGGCTCTACTCTGGGAAATACACTCTTGACGTGGGGGGGGCCGACGACGGGGGACGGGGAATGAGAGATTATAAGCTGTTTCCCCCAAACATTGGCTGCTCAAGTGCCCCCTAGCTCACCCGACCCAGGGCAGACCGCTTAAATACGGCTCCGCCCAGGCTAGCCAGGCAGTGGGGTTCCTCTCGGAAAGAGACAAGAATCTGTATCTGCATAGCTTTGGCCTGTTTCTGCTTCTCTGTCGACCCGCCAAGTCCTGAGAGGCGCCGGTCCCTTGGACTCCTGGACTTAGGTGGCTCGGGGTCGCCCTGAGCCTGAGGCTCTCCCCACACAGTTGGAATTGGCCGGGATGCGCCCGGCGCCTGGCGTAGGGAGGCGGGGACACGCGCTCGGGTGGCAGGGCGCCAGGGCTGTCCCCCGGCTCTGCCCAGGGCGCGGCTGCCGCCCAGACCTTGCCTGCAGAGAGCCTACCGCCCCGCGACTGCCCCTTCCGCTCGACCCCGGCGCTTGACTCCCGGCCTCCCGGCGCGCCCAGCCCAACCACTCTCTCTACGGGTCGGAGAGACGAGGAGGAAGGCTGGTGGCGACTGGCCGCGGCGCTCCGGGACAGAGCTGGCTCGCGGCGCCCAGGGGGTGGAGGTGCAGTGGGGCGGGTGGGTTGTGCTGGAGGCGGAGCCGGGTTACCGGGGCCGGAAAGAAGGCTGGACCCGGAGCCAGCGAGGCCAGCGCGGGAGACCCGGCTGCAGCTCCGCGCCGCGCACAAGCTTCAGTCCAGCGCGAGCTCAGTCCCGGCCTGGGGCATCAGCGTCCGGGGCGTCCTTTCTCCCTGACTGACCCTAGTTTTTCAGCCAAAACCTTTGACCAGAGTCTCCTTGCCAACATTCCTAAGTCTTTGCCAACCCTTGCACCAGGTAGCGGTCGGTCTCTGTGGTGTCAGTGTCTATAAATGCCACTTCCCAGAAGGCATATGACCTTTTCACCTTCCGCGCCAGCTCCTTCGGAAGGCGTTGAGCTTGATCCCAGGCCGCAAACAGTTTTAAGTCCCTGCGTTGTCCTTGCTATTCATACACCCAACGCCACCTGCTGCAGTTCTCGGAAAGCCCTAGAGGATGGAATCGGACGAGATGGGGGAGGGGGGAGCACCCGGGAGACGCACCTCCTCTTTGGAGGTGCGGGACTGGAAGGGGTGAGAGACAGGGACTGGAATGCCAGTAGGCACAATTACCTCTGCTCTGAAGCTGGCATTAGGAGATTCCTTGCAAAGATCACCCTGTCACCCCTATGCCCGGTCCTTGCCAGTACCCTCCCTCAGGGTGTACAGAAATGGGCCCCTCGACCTCTAATTCAGAATTCCTGGAGCACCTGGGCTTCTACGTGGCTGGTCCGCGGCTGTTGTCGGCTGCCCCCTAGCTGAAAGGCGCGCCACCACCCATCCTCCGGGTTCATGTAACCCCAAAGGAGAGAGCACCAAAACTCAGGGAACAATGCAGCCTCCAGCGTGTGTGTGTGTGTGTTGGGGGTGGGGGGAACCCAACCTCGCGCCTTTGCTTGCAGCGAAGAGGCCTTGCTCGGCTGCAACCCGGCTCCGCGCTCCGAGAAGGACTGCCTATGCTTTACGTGGCGGAGACACTGTCGCAGCTCTCTGGGCTCAGCTGCGCGTCTCCCACGACAGCCAGGCTTTCTTCTCCTGATCCACAGTCCTACTCGGAGCGTCCTGGAGCTTCGGGCTGCTTCCCGCCCCAAGCCCGAGGCTGGCACCCGGGAAGTGAAAGGGGGGGACTGGCCGCGCGACCCTCTCAACCGGGGGAGCGGGTGCCTGGGAATTCGAGTTCCGTGAAGTAGCCTCCACCCCCGGGCTCTCGGAACTTCTTGGCTCCGGGATCCTCGTCTGCTGGAGCAGCCTAGCTCCGCCCTGGGGTGCAGAAGAGCACGCCGAGGTAGACTAGCCGGACCCCGGGGCTGGTATGCCCGGCGTTGCCCCTCTTTGACACACGCGCGTCCTTGAGCCCTGGGCGCAGAACAGCCCGTCCCCCAGCGCCCTTCTTCCCGCAGAGACCACCGCAGGGTGTCGGGGGGAGCCGGGAAAGCATGCCGAGGGAAACTTGTGTCTCCGAGTCTCCGGCCAGGCGATCACTGGCGGAGCTCTGCGGGGAGGGGGCGGGAGGAAGCGAGGGAAGGGATCTGGAAGGGAGGGGGAGGCCGGAGGGGGAGGCGGGTGCCAGTGGAGAAAGTCTTCGCTCTCCCGCTCATCTTTTCATTGCTCTCTCTCCTTCCCGCAGACAACCCGGACCTCCTCCGGGCGCCAGCTCCTCGGCTCCAACCCGTCCAGAATCAAGCGGGATTTTTTTTTCCCCACTAGAAATTGGCTTTGGTGTGTCGCCCGCCCTCTCCCCTCCTCCTCTCAACTCCTCCCCTCCCTTTTTTTTTTTTTTTCCCTCCTCCTCCTTCTTCCTGAGACATGGCCCGGGCAGTGGCTCCTGGAAGAGGAACAAGTGTGGGAAAAGGGAGAGGAAATCGGAGCTAAATGACAGGATGCAGGCGACTTGAGACACAAAAAGAGAAGCGCTCCTCGCGGATTCGGGCACTGCCTCGCCGCTAGCCTTCGCCGCCAGGACCCGCTGAGGATTTTTATGGCTCTTCGGCGGACTTAAGAGCGTTTTGGATCGTAAAGGTTCTCGTTCGCTGGGCTCTTCGTCCGCGCAATCGCGTTCTCCCGGGGCTGCCTGGGGACTGGCTCGGCTCAGGAGGATGGAGAGGGGATTGCCGTTGCTGTGCGCCGCGCTCGCCCTCGCCCTCGCCCGGACCGGCGCTTTCCGCAGCGGTAAGTGACAGGCGGAGGCGCGAGCGAGCCGAGCGCCCGGGGCTGCGGGGTCCCCTCCGGCCCTGGGCTCCCGCCCGGGCCGCGGGACGCGCGCACAGCTGCCGGGCGCAGGAAACTTGGCTGTGCAAGGATCAGAGAAGTCGGGGTGTCTGGGACAGGGGGACCGCTCCAGTTAGCTGCTGGCTGTGGGCTTCTCTTGCCTCTGTTTCGCGGCAGAGCTGCCTACCTCCCCAGATCAGCGTACCAATTATCTTAATAATGTTTCCTCCCAGAGGCAATTAGATGAGACTCCCTTTCAAAAATCTGATGGCTGCTGAGAGTTAATGAACACTTCACCGGGAGGACTTCCTGGTTTTCCTCGCAGCTCTCCTGCTCGGTTTCCTCTGGTGGGCGACACCGAGAGATAGCGGTCTGTCTTGGCGGTCACTGGAACTCTCTTTCCCCCCGCCTTTGTAAACCCTCGGTGATCCGACTGGAGTATGAATGAAAGTCGCACTGTCAATAAAGGCTTCGGATCTATTCAGTGCAAGGCACCAGCATATCTGAGAATCCCTAACCCTGTTGCAGCTTCTCGCTTTTCAAGTAAATGAAATGCAGTCCTGGGTATAAACAGTGCCCTGGAACCTAAAGAGTGTGTTTAAAATGGGATCTGGTACAGATGTGTTCCACGTCCCCTGGAAAGGTGCTGAAGGCTGGGCAAGAGCTGATCCGAACAGTAAATCTTCAGCATTATTATTCACTAATGGCCAAATATTTACCTTTGTCTGGCTTAGATTTCAATCAAAGTAATTAGAAGAAAAGTGCATCTACTACTTATTGTGGTATATTGTTTTAATAAGAGGAGCAGAGCGGAGGGCTCCACCAGGAAGAATTTAAATCACTCCTTTATGGTAGAAGTTAATCTCCTTAATGTGTTTTCCCCAGCTTTTGTGATTTCAACGATAGATCTCCCCCAACAGGTACTAACCAGTGTTCTCCAAAGATATGCAAAATTTTTGTGAACGCTGCTGGAATTCAATTTATTAATGAATCCTAGTTGGCGGCATCTTTCTATATACTCTGGCAGGAAAGCCAAACACTCAAAAAATCATGAATGTGGAGTTCAATTTGTTAATGAACCTGAGTTGGTAGAGTGCTTCTATACTCTGGCAGGGGATAAATATCATTTTCCTCTCATCAAAAGAACTTAAATATTTAGATCTCAAACTGGGTATCCTTCACAACTCCTAAGGTTAGAGCCATGTTGGGGTACCCAAAAAGTGGTTGTGACAGCAGTGTGAAGAACATTAAGATCTGAGTGGTTCTGAACAGCACACATCCATATACACACACACTTTTTAATTTCCTTAGCAGAAATCTGGGGAATGCTGAGAATCTGGGCTCCAGTCAGCTAAAGCCCTGTTGCTATGCTTGAGGTGACCAGGGCCAGCACAAGCCTCAGTGAGCCTGTAGTCCTCTTAAAACCATATCCACCTTCTCCCAGTAAGTGTCTACTAAATTAATTCATTAACCTTATTTAGGACTGATGGTCCAGAGTCATTAGGAATTGCTCTCTCCTAATCAAGTGTTAGAGACACTGAACAGAGTGTGGGAGTCCAGAAGTCTACATTATCTTATTACACTGTCACTTTCTCAGAAGTCACAGATTAAAGTGCTCTGGTGTGGTACCAACCCCACCTCGCTGTCTTCTGAAGTGGCTATCTGGCAACTGTTTTATTTCACGCTCCTAACAGATGCCGTGGTGGCTACACAGAGCTGGAGGGACTTAATGAACTGGGGGTCACTCTCCAAACTCTCTGCTCAAATAAAATAGAGCCAGAACCGCCTCAGAATCACACCACTGAGCTGGCCTAGCATCATTAGCCGAGATTCTGAGTGTTGGTTGCAACATCGGTTCTTCTTGCAGACCTAAAGCTTTTAAAAGCCAATGGGAAGAGAGTCTGTAAGACCAACCCCCTCCAATCTAAGAAACAGCCAGAAACCTCTAGCAATTGGAGAAAACAACATAATTTATATTGTCTTCTTTTTAATTTATGGGAAATGACTTCTGTAATGCATGTAGCTTTATGCATTTTTGATGTGCACTTCATCTTTCATTTCCATTTGACCTGGTTTTCCTGTAATAAAATTCTGTAGATTTATAAATTCATGCTGAGAGCAAAGAATGCCATTCTCTTTCCACAGGGAATCTATTAGATGTAATATTAAAATCTATATATACCATTATGGGATGTTTGTGATTGATAGGCTTATATATTTCAATGCTTCATACCTGTTCTTCTTACATAGTTTATGCACCAAATTTTTATTGCCTAAAATTAAGCATCAATAAGTGGGGTGGCATTTGCAGGCTGAGGCTGTCCTGTATGAAACCCATAATAAAAAGTGACAGTAACAATCTATGTTGCATTGTAAACCAGCCCAGAGTCTGGTTTATTTGGCAATTAGAGAGTCACTTCAGCATTTGAGTTTTTGTTGTGGTGGTGGTTTGTTTTTCAGCAAAGGCTCAAAAGGAGATAGCTTCTCTTTCCTAGGATGTAAAAATGTAGCTTACCATATGTGATACTCAGACCTCAGTGGCTGGGGCTTCCCCTAACATTTAGTAATTAGAATTAATGCCGTGTGGCTATTTATTTTTCTTTCTGCCCCATTGCTTTGATCTGGCCGCCAAGGCTGAGCGACTTGAGTAAGTAAAGCCGAGTTCTTTCTGCATCACAGGCTGCACTTTGTTCTCTGTTGATTTGAGTCTCAAAAGCAGAGATAACTCAAAATGACTTAGATTTACAGGCAGATAAAACAACAGCAAAAGGAGGTTAGGCTTCGGACCAATCAAAGTCCTGGAAGATGGTCCCCACTGGTCAATGGCACTGGCCAGGCTTATCATCAAAAAGCCACTTGCAAGGAGTGGCACAGCATCTTTTAGTCACCTTCCACTTAGAGCTGCTCCTTAATGTGATTACACTTCTTGGAGGATAATTAAGTCTAGCAGGAGCTCCCAGGGGGCTGTGTTAACATCAATTGAGGGGATTTAATGTTTTTAATGCTAGAAGACCTCTTTCTTTGGAAGGAACTCTGTGGGGTGGGAGAAGCATCTCAGATCTCAGTGGGCTTTCTGTGGAAGCCAGACTTCTTGAGATTAAAGAGTGTTCCTTGGTGGTGTGATGCTCATCGTGTCTAGGATCACATGGAAGATTTGTGGGGAACACTTTGGAGTTTCCCTTAACTGATCGAACGTTTGCTTATTGTCAATGCATATGAAAGCTAGAAGATTCAAGGGATTGTGGGGATAAGGTCTGCTAAAGTATTGTTTTTTGTTGCAGATAAATGTGGCGGGACTATAAAAATCGAAAACCCAGGGTATCTTACATCTCCCGGCTACCCTCATTCTTACCACCCAAGTGAGAAGTGTGAATGGCTGATCCAAGCTCCGGAGCCCTACCAGAGAATCATGATCAACTTCAACCCACACTTTGATTTGGAGGACAGAGACTGCAAGTAAGTGAGGGAGTTTGAACAGGGCGCCACAGCACCATCTAGTGGCCATGAGTGTCGGTGCAGTGGGTGTAAGGACCTGAATGGGTCCCAACCTAGACTGGATCAAATATCAGTGGTGTGGAAATGAAGTTACAGTGGCTGAGTTGCCCCAGTATCTCAGACTGTATTTACATGTATGATCACTTGTCCTCTTGCTGTTTAAACTTTTGGTTTTGGGAAATCTTTTGTTAAGAAATGTGTGGTGTGTGGTTCTTTCTGGAAAGGGTTTTGAGAAAAAGCTTATGTTTCTTAAATATTGTGGGTCACCAGTATACATTATCTGCAGATGGTGAAGTTGGATGTTTCTTAAACTAATCTGTGACTCATTTGATGATTTCAGAACTGCATTTCTCATGGCTGGAGAATGTAGCTCAGTGGCAGGGGCCGCCTTATCACTCTGATCCAAAAGGTGATATTTTGCCAGGCAGTGATGATGAATGCTTTTAATCCCAACACTCAGGAGGCAGAGGCAGGCAGATCTATGTGAGTTCAAGGCCAGCCTGCTCTACAGAGTGAGTTCCAAGACAGCCAGAGTTACAACAGAAGAACTCTGTCTCGAACCCCCCCCCAAAAGCAAGCTATCATAGGGCAGAAATGAAGTATATAGCATGAATTTGCTGAGGGTTTGTTATTATTGTTAGTGTTTGCTTGTTTGTGACAGGGTCTCACAATGTAGCCTAGATGACCTAACTCACTATGTCGTTCAGGCTGGCTTTGAACTTAGAGATCTACCTGCCTCTGCCACCCAAGTGCTGAGATTACAGACATTTGCCACTGTGCTGGGTTTAAGAAAAATTTTGAATGTTAGGTTAATTGTGGAACGGTTTATAAAAATCACTCAAAATTTTGAAAATGCAATGAAAACGTAGGTATATCTGAGATTTGAATTCATCTGCCTTTCTCCTATCTCCTTCAACTTGAAATTACTAAACATTAGTCTATGCCAAATTTTAGTATCACAATGATATTTTCTGCAAAGACCATCTAAATGATGCCTACTCTCTTAACATGGGAATCCTGGTGTGTAGATGTGGAATTTCTGCTTGTGCGTCATATGGAGTGGACCATTGGGGTCTTCAAAGTTCATCGCTCTCCATACCCAGAACCACCTCTTGGTGTCTTGCCCACATAATCCCATTCTGTAGCACTGTAAGGAATACAGCCTTTAGTTTGAACCTGAATAATAATCTTAATGAAGAAATGGGCCAATTCTTCTCCTGGCTTTGGGCTTAACCATGTGATAGACATATACAATGATCAAAGCTATTCTGTTGGCATACTTTTATTCTCTTAAGAGAACAGAGTGATATGAACATTCCTCCCTGTATGAAGGACCCAGCAGCCTGTTGGTTTTGTGGTGTGATGGCAACCAGGTTTCCATAGTCAGGGCACCAAGATGTCTACTTTATTCAACCTGTTAGTGCCCAGAGAATTAGCAGGAATCCATAGACAGAAGATGGATTTGTGACTAGTTGGTATACATGGTACAATGAAGTTATTCTGATTCCAGTTTAACCAAGTCCCAGCATTGGACTGACTTTTAATCTTTTGTATTATTAATAGAATGTTACAGTGACTTCTAGAAAACAACGCAGTGTTTTGATTTTGTTGTTCTTTGGAAGTTCTGGGGATTAAACCTAGGGCTTCATGCATGCTAGGCAAGCACTCTACACCAAGCCACACCCCAGCTTGTTAGTATTCTTTACTGTGATTGTTACAGTGCTAATAGTGTAGACAACTTGGATTGTTTTTGCATCGTGACAGTGTTTGCACTGATATAGGAGATATTTTCAAGAAACTCTGGTAACACATGATTCCTTCCAAAACAAAGTGTTTTTATATTTCAATAAACTCATGTTTACTGATTTTTGACCAGGAAATCATGACCATGCAGATGTGTGAAAGAGTAAAGCTCTGAGCTCTGAGTGAGCACTAGTCATCAGAGGTGGCATGCTAACGAATATTCAGCAGCCAGTTCTGAGGAGGAAGCAAGTCAGGTCCTGAGTTGTGACTTTGCTCATTTCCATCTCGTGAATGTTGCACTGTGAACAGTTTCCAACTCCTCATGTGATGTTGCCACATGTACACACTTGCAGAGGGATGTGTATTCAGCAGTGGTTCTGAGAGCTAGTATATGTGGAGTCCAGCACACCACAGTAGAAGGTTGGGAGGGAAGCCAATTGATATATTTTGTATAGACAGTGCTTTTACACATGCACACACACACACACACACACACGCACACACGCACATGCATTAATACATGCGTACACAGGCTGTCTCAAGAAATTGATGGTGGAAAAAGATGAAAAGATGTATGGGAAACTTTACATTGCTATTTGTCATGATACAAGGTAGGATATGACAGGATTGAAGGACCACCATTTTAGTTCACTTCCTTCTTTCAAAACAAGCAAACAAACAAACAAACAAACCATCAGGGGCTGGCAAGACAGCTCGGTTTCTGGGAGCCACATGGTTGAAGGAGGAAACCTACCGCTAAAGGTTTTCCTCAGGCCTCCCCACATTCACTGTGGGACATGGGCAGGTGCACAGACACCCACACACACACATATACCATACACACAACTTTAAAAAAAAGGTTGTTTCCATAAGGTTATATGGTGGTTAAGTTTGGAGAGACTGGCTTATGGGGTTTTATTTGTTTGCTTCATGCCCTGTAAGAAGCCACCGGCATCTAAAAGTTGATTGTTCACTCTGGTGAAGGCAAGGAGATTCCGCTCGTGGGAACTGCCTTTTGTACACATTCTGAACTATAACTACATGGCCTTTTTCACAATGAAAAACTTCCAAATGTTACAGGGAGCGCACTTTAAGGCACAACCTTCACTGTCTTTCCAGAGCCTGTGTGGCTTCTTGTCACAGTTGAAGGTAGCAATTAGGGCTGTCCATTGAGATGTGCTCAGAATCATATCTTCAACATCTACAGGTGCCCAGAATTCCCTGAAAAGGTGGAACACATGAAGAGTCTTTAAAAAAAAATAGCTTTCTTGTTCCATCTTCCGATTGTGTGAGGACATTTACTAAACTGGGTTCAGTACATGACCTATCACTCCTGCTCTACGGGTCATGGTGGTTCACACCTACAATCCCAGCACCCAGGAGGGGGAGGCAAGAGGACTTCTCTCAGCTACACAGCAGGCTTGAGACAAGCTTAGGCTGCATGAGACCCCATCTCAGAAAATAATAAGCCAGTTGTCCATGTTCCCCTGGGTTGAGAAAGTTAATGTTTCTCTTTGGCCATAGTATATGGCGAAGGACAGGGAAGTGACATTCTCTGATGATGGTGTTAGGTCTCGGCTGGGGTGTATGAGGGAGCCATGTGCAGTCGCTGAGCAGGTAAAAGCTCTCCAGCAATACATTTTCATCATGACTGTGATATCAACAATTTGGTTATTGTTAGAGCATTTGGAAATGTGAGAGTAAACATATGTCAAGCTAACTGTATTGATCTTGTAATGGGTTGATTCTCATATAAATACAACCTGCATTTTTTTTTTCTTGAAATTGCCACTATTTGTACAGCCAACTTTCACCACGAGAAAAGCAAGAAATCAATTTCTTGTAACATTCGCTGTGGAGAAAAGTCTTTGAGACTCAAGGAAGCAATTCCCTTTCCTAGGGTGGAGGGCTGGATGTATAATTAGACCAGCCAACCAGTTCAGTAGGGCAAAGTCTCTATTTAAATTTTCATTGTTTTGTTTGTAATTATGGAAAAGCTATCACATAACTCTGATGATACAGGATAAAATCATGAGCTTTTCATGTGAATTGTGCTAAAACTGACCCAGTTCATAAGTCAACTGTGGACTTTACAAAGTACAGGTGAAGTTCTTACAGTGACTAGAATGGACTGGGGGGCAGGGTGGTCCTTGGGGAAAATGAATGTGTAAGTGGTTGCTGAGATTTTCTTTTTTTAACACACAGCAGTCTGTGTTGATGCTGCCATTCAACTGGGTTCATTACATGTAAGCATTGAAACCATGGTAATACAACTCCTTCCATTCTTTTATTGAACAAGGTGTGGTGTAAATCAATCAATGAACAGAACAGCAGAGCATCTGTCTTCAAGGCTAATGAGGGGCTAGGGTTTCCAGCTGGATGTTCTTGTGCTGATATAAGAGACAACACTAGAATGTTCTGATAGGAGAAGGTCTAGGGAAGAAACTTCTCCTTTTCACACCAGCAAAATTCCAGCATGTTTGGGAAGCGTTAAAGCACCGTTAAAAGTAGAGCAGCTGGGAATCTCTGAGGAAGAAATGTCCATTGTACCCTGGAAACGGTGAACTGGTCAGAACTGCAAGGCTTCCTTCAGTGGTAAAGGCAGACATCTTGAGTCTCATAAAACTTTATTTCTGTATAATAAACAAGAATGCCATTGATGGAGTAGTTAGGATTTATGAAACTTTTCCGGCTTCCCAGCAATGCGGGCTATCAGCATGATAATTTATAATGGGTTGTGACAAATACTGCCGAGCCAAGAGGTGTGTGGCTACATTCAGATCGGATGTCTTTATCAGGGGAGCAATAAAAATTTCACAGACGTTGGGTTAAAAACATTAAGAAAATGAATGTGAAGCTGCAGAAGAAAAGTGTGCAAAGGTAGAGGTGAGAAAGAGCCAAGCGGTGGGGTCCTTACGGATAAGACCCTAGCTTCATTTCAGTCTCATAATGCAATGAGCATGCTTTTCTCTCCCTAACTCGTTTTGCCATGTTGATGTCACCAGTGATGGGTAGGTTCCTGAATTCTCTGCAGCCAGAGGAAACTTTCACTCCTGTAACTCCATATGAATCATAATGAAATTATAATTAAGTACAGATAACAGTCAAGTTATGAGGGGTTAATATACTAAACCACACCATGTTTCCTTATTATTATTTTTAAATTTTTCTGAATGTTTACAGACTTTGGAACACTGCTGATCTGATTTACTTTCAAATAATACGAACTCATTTATTAAAACTTAACCTTCCCTTAGTTTCTTAAATTTTATTATCCCTGAAAATTAAATTTCGTAATTTTACATTGACCATTTAGTCATTTATTGGCTAAGTCCCATTTTTCCTGAGTAATATTTTCCGATTTAATTCTTTCTTCCTTTATTTTTGTTAGCATTAATTTTTACATCAATTTTGATTTTTGACTGTACATTAAAAATTATATTTTCAGAGATATTATGTGTATGTGTATATAATTGTGTGTGTGTGTGTGTGTGTCTGTGTGTGTGTGTGTTTACATGCATATGTGTGTTTCTGGGTATGTGTTTGCATATCTATGTGTGTTTGTGTTGTATGTGTGTGGTTATTATGGGTGTGTGTGTGTGTGTGAAAGAGGGAGTATATCCAAGACAAGCTTCTGCATCCAGTCTTTCACTTTTCAGTATCAATCAGACTAAAACAAAAGCTTTTATTTTATGCAAAACAGTGGGGACCTTAAGGCCAAATATTTCTCCATTTTCTATATGAAATATAGAGTTAATTAGAATAGAATTAGAATATAATATATGATTATAAAAATGCATAACTTAAGTGTACCAGTTGATAAAAATCTTGTAAGTTCCCCATACCAGAAAGAAGCAGTTCTTCTAGTTTTCAGAAGTCCCCTGATATCTACCACCAGGCACCGACTTCACCCTTGAGGGGAACTGCTGTCCTGAACTCATGTGATTTCATTTTTGTAAGTTTCAAAGCCTGCTAGAACTAAAGCATTGTTAGAAGTCTTCATGTATCTGTACTCTGAGTAGATCCTGTGAAATCTTTAGAGTAGAAAGACACACATAGACTGACACACTCTCTCTCTCTCTCTCTCTCTCTCGCTGAAAACTCAGCTCATTTTTTCAGTGGCTACTGTAGGAATATTTTTCAGAAATCTTTTCCTAATATACTAACAGACACCTTATAACAAACACGGAGTCTTCCATCTGGATGGGCTCTCTATGCAAGGGGTATTCAGAATATATCCCTTGTATGCATGTGCACATGTGTACATGTATGTGTTCCATGCTGAAGCAAGAGATGACTGTTGAGTGACTTCCTCAGCCCCTTTCCACCTCAGGTTTTAGAGACAGGGTTTCTTATTGGATCTGAGCTCACCAGTTTGACTAGAATGAGTTCCAGGGACTCTCCGTTCTCATCTGCTGCAACACTGGGATTACGGGTCCAGCTTTTCACATGGATGCTAGGGATGGAACTCAACTCCTCATGTGTGTCCATTAAGCACGGTAGCAGCTGAGTGGTCCCCCCAGGTTCTCTCCCCTCGTTCCAGTGGATCATCTTCTCATTTCCAGTTTCATCTTGGGTGACTGTTCAGCACTCTATGGGCAATGTGAAGGGAGCACCACCAAGCTCTGTTCAAGGAAACAGCTTTGGGAAAGTAGAAATGAGCCACCTTGGGCGCTGTTGGCCAGTGCTGGCACCTGCAGCACCCTAAGACCACTCAGGGAGCTCACTTTCTATTTTTTCCCCTTGATTTTTTTTCCCCATTAGCACATTTGGACAGACCCCCAGGTATTTAATAAAAGGATTTTCTTTGCTGTGTTTAGTATAAGTACTCACACTTGACAGTGATGTGTTTTGAGTGTGACAAGGTAGGTTTGTGTTAGATACTTGTGTTGCTGGGGTAGAAGATGTCCTAGTGGATGAAGTGCTGGCTCCACAAGCTGGAGGCCCCAAGCTCAATATCCAGGGCCTACATAAAGACACCAAGTATGGAGACATGCACTTGCAATCCTAGCATTGGGGAGGTACAGACTGGCAGATTCTCAGAGCCACTGGCCAGCCAAACTAGGCAAAAAATTGAGCACCTATCGAAAGGGAATAAAGAGTGACAGAGCAAGATGTCCGATAACCTCTTCCGGCTTCAGCTTGTCAGCATGGGCACACACCTACTGCACACACGCAAAATCAGATAAATAAATTAGATAAAGAGCAATTGACGAAAAGACTCAAGTCAAACCTCTGGCTTCCACATGCATGAGTGTGCATACACACACGCGAGTGCACACACACACACACACACACACACACACACACACACAACAACAACAAAACAAAACCCAAACAAGCAAAAAACCTCCCATCAGAAGGTAAAGGAGTAGGCTGCTTGAAGTTGTGTTACACTGAATCAGGAAGTATGTGGTGTTCCCACCCAGAGATCTCTTTGGGACACAGGAGCCTAAGAAGGGACCAGGACAGACATGCTCGCCTCCAGCTTCGTATTGTAACCTGTGGCAGATGCACCTGTGCTGACATGCCTCAGCAGCAGCACACATGAGCACATGAGCACAAGGAGAGTAAAAGATAAACTTCACTAATTACAGTTGCCTGTTCATCAAGGCTGATAATTAGGCCAACAGAAAAAAAAAAGAAAAAGAAAAAGAGGAGAGATGAGATTAGTGTGGGGATCAGGTTCCAAATGCCTCTTAATTGGATGTTTGTCAGTAGTCCTGAGTGTGACAGGCAGTGACTTAGCTGCTCCAGCTCCTCACGCAAATGGGCGCCCAGCTAGTCTGTGTTCGTGGCCTGTGTCTAGGATCTAGGTCAGCTAATGCTGTCGTGTGGCTGAAATGATGCAGACAATTCACAGAGAGCTCAGAGAGCAGCGCCTGTCTGCTCACAGTGACTGCATTCTGCAGACAAACAGAGGCAAACAAAGCACCAATCATCTCTTGGCTCCTGTCAACTCAATTGCCTAAAAACATTCACCAAGGCAATGTGGGCCCTGTAACCCGCCCCCTCACACCCAGCCTGGATATGTATTTACTGAGTATTATTTGCTCAACATGGCTTTTATCCTCCTCTCCTTTAATTAATTAATATGCATGTGTGTTCATGTGCATAGGGGATCCACCTGTTTCTGCCCACCCCATCAGCCACACCAGACTCTTTACATGGGTGTTGGAGATTCAAAGTCAGGTCCTCAAGCTTGCTCTGTATACCCTTTCCCCTCTGAGCCATCTCCCCAGCCCTCTCCTTTAATAAGTAACCATAGAAGGTTTGGAAGGAGCAACGGTGGCTGATTCTGATTCTGATAGCTGCATCTTGAGTATGTACCCTTCCGTGTGCTGTGCGCAGGGCATGTGATCTCACTTCTTCCTCTCACACACTTTAAACACCACAGGCCTGAAGTTGAAGAAATGTAAATTAAATGCTCAAGTGCTCACCTGTTAACACCAAAAACCAGGCCATGTTGCAGCAGACGGCACAATTGGGCCATGGTCTGGTCTGGGCCATGCCCTTTATATGTAAGACTTCTAAACTGTTGCCAGACCCATCTCCATCAAATGCTTAAATATAAACCAAATAGTTCAGAGAAAAAAACTGAGCTTTTCAATTAAATATGCTCTTGTAAACACTGTAGAGGGCTGGTTGGTGATCTCCTATTCAGCCCAAAGCGGCTATCAGGAATGGAAATCATGGTGAAGGTGTCTAAATTCTAGTGCCTTTGGTTAGTGGTTTCTGAACACAAAGCACATGTAACTATAACATTTGCCCAAATCTGGCAGCATTACCAGGCACGGCTTGAGTTTATACTGTTGGTGGTTACATGGATGCTCCGGGTACCACCTGCACATATAGTTCCAGACCCCAAGTAGGAGGGCCATGTTCCCTTCTAAGCAAATACGTTAACTTAATCTCAGGCAAATGTCAGGAAAGTTCCTCATGGCTCCCCGCTCACAGTATTTTATCCTTGTGTTTGCCACAGTGGCTCTGGAAGGGTTAAGGGAAAGTGCTTGCCCAGGCATTCGCTTCTTATGATGGACAGACGAGTGCTTTCTGAGAAAAAGCAGACCCTGAAAGGTATGTCATTGTTATCTGGATAGATACCTTGAACAAGCAGCCAAATCAGGACAGAGGTGACCCCTGCGGCGTTGGTGACAGGTTGGCCTGTCATGGGAAAGCTTCTAGTTCCCTCCTCATGTCTCATCCTACAAGATCTTAAGTCACTGTAGATCAGGCAGAGATGACCAAAGCCGACGATTCCCAGCCAGGATTACAGGATCTCGTCTGACTCTCTCATGAACAGATACTACGAACAGACAGCACTTGCTCCAAGAGGGAAGCTACCAGGAAAACATGATATAAGCCAAAATTAAGTCTTAGGAAAATCAATCTGAATCTTTCAAAAGCACAAAGCTCCCCATTTAAAATGGAACAAAGGGCGTGCTCTTGATACAAAGATGGAGCTCCCCCGACGTGATGGCACTTGTGCTCACACGGTCTTGATAAGTGATGGCAGTGTTTGTTCTTAGATAAGTTGGGAAAAGTAGACTTGAATTCCTAAATAATGATGTAGAAAAAGACAATTAGAATGAATAAAAGTTTTAACTTGTAGAGAGTCTCACTTTTTGGAAAAAAATGGTAGCTTACAAGAATGACAAATCCCAATTAACTGGACAGTCTAGGCTCACTCTTAACCGATATTGCTTTGCACTTCTGGTCTGGCACTCCTTTACTGAGGAGCCTCTTTCCTACTCTTTGGTTATTTTTGTCTCCCCTTAGCTGGCTTTCTCCCAAGTCCTTTGTCCATGACTCTGGGCTGTGCTGAGCAATACGGAGGATATGTTGGTTCAGTCCTCAAGGCATAGCTCTGTCTCTGACCTTAGTTTTCTCGCCTCGTGTCTGATGCATGTACAGGTTCATTACTGAGAGCTGGGGATTCCTGATTGCCAGGGGACTGTGTTGGCAGTTCCCTGTGAGGAAGGGCTCTGATGAGAATTGAGGCCAAGGGTTATAATTGCTCCTCTGCCGTTCATTCCCATCTGCGAGACAGGAGACGGTTCATATGGGCTGGGTCCCAATTATATGTGAATGGTGTGATTATGGCACAGTTGGTAATGCTGCTTTGACAGTATCAGCCAGTGTGAATGGAAGATGAAACTATGGACCGGGTTGCTTACGGCAAGGTCTGGCTGAGGACATCACATAGACATAGCTTTCTTTACTTTTAATCTTGCGTTGCACTTATTTGTTTGCGTGTTTGTACATGTGGGTGCATGTATGTCATGACAAGGGTGTGAAGGCCAGAGGGCAATCTGCAAGAGTTGGTTCTCTTATATCACCGTGTGGGTTCTAAGGATTAAATTCATGTCATCAGGCTTGCCGGCAAGCACCTTTCGCTGCTGCTGAGCCATCTTGCCCGTTCTCCAGTCATTTCATCATCCCATATTTATCATTTACAATAATGGCTTTCAGTATGACATTTTCATGTGTGTACATACTATATTTTATTGTATTCACTACCATTATCTCCCCAACTAGCCCCCTTTTAACTTTGACTTCCCTGCCTTTTCTCATGTATTTGAGATTCAGTGAGCTTCATTGAGGCTCCTTTTCTTCTGGAATTGTGCAGCCTTCCTTCCTCCCCTATCTCAGGAACACAATGCCGATGAGGTAGGCTAATGGATACAAGACAAATGTTAAATAAAGCCTAGGTATGACTCGGGCAGGAAGTGCATCCGCAGGTTTTGTTCCTTAAAATAAGTTCAGACCGTAAACAATAGCATCCGCATCCTCAGGAGGAGACACAAACATTTCCAAAGTCGTGCATACCCACAGTGAGACAGCCCCGAGAACCTTCCTCCACGGTCTTGTAAAGGTGGCTGGGCTCTGATCAGAGTCTAAACATCAGGTGGGTGGAGTTGCAGGCATGCCTCCTGGAAGATGCTATCTTGCTACCACACACTTGATTATAAAAGCATATGTGCTTCTCATCCTGCGTGTCCCTGAGTGTTCAGCAGTGTGCCCAGCCCATTCTGAAAGTGAACCAGCCCATGCTTAAGTCCCAAGGCAGGACCCATTTTTCAGGAAGGACAAGTTATTTCCACCAGTGTGACCAACAGCAGTATCATGAATTTTATAGCATACAGTCACAGGGAAGGCCAACTGGGGAAATTAATATTTAAATCAGGCAATGCACTCATTCAGCCCTTTTTATGCTCGTTCATGTGCTTTAACATTGCCATCTCCTTCCTCCGTCTCAGGCTTTGTCAGATTTCCCAGTGATGAAGGGAGAATCTTGGAAGAGCAGGTTCTCAGGGTGGCCCTGGAACGGTAATGGGGTGGTGGGGGGCATGACTGTTTCCAGCACTTGTCCCCAGATCACCATTATGGCCAGCAGTTGAGGACATGAATTATGTCTCAAAGCCTTGAAAAGGATTCTTCACTTCATTTGAAACGACCCAGGTGTGGCTGGGAGTCCAGCTGAAGGAATTTGCTTTCCTTTCTGTGAGAACCTAGCAGGCCTCCATGGGGCAAAGGGATCCTGTAGGACTTTCCTGTCCTGGAGAAGAAGAACTCCACCTTGGGTCTCGTCAACCTTCAGATATGTATTTGGTCTCGCTCTGGCCTCTCTCTTTCCTCTCACAGCCTGGAATTTTGTGTGGCAGCTGTAAGCTTCCTTCTACTGACTCAAATGCCACTCTGTATAACTCTTCAGACTACTGGTCACTACATGGTCCTAATTTATTTAATGCACTGGGAGAGAGTTGTTCACATGTGTGTGGATGTACATGTGTATTTTCACATGTATGTGCACTTGTATGTGGAAGTTAAGTCAACCTCTGATGTTATTCTTCTGGGGCGATCACTTTGATTTTGGAGACAGGGTCTCTTGTTGGCTTTGGAGCCTAGTGACTAGGCTAGGCTGGTTAGCCAAGGAGCCCAGGGACACATCTGCTCCCACCTCCCAGGCACATGAATTACATCCATTTTCTGACATGAATGCTGGGTTCCCAGTCAGGTCTTCACATTTTTGAGGCAAGTACTTTCCTGACTGAATTATCTTCCCAGATAATGGGTCTAATTTCTTTGTTCAGCATCAATACAATCATTCCCCTGCCACTTCTCATTGCTTCTACTTTTGTGTAGTAGCCCTGGCCTGGCTGGGTCTTCTCTCCCATTGCTCTGAATCCTCTTTGAAGAACCTCCTTTATCTCAGCCACCTGGCCTAGTTAACGCCAAAAGATCAGGATCTTTTGCTCAGCCCCAGATCTCATCTGATCCTTGGGCTCCCGTTTCGCAGCATTTTCTAGGTGATGACTGCCTAGAAGACTTCGTTTCCATAAATGAAGATCCACACTTTACACTCTCCAAGACAATATTTTCTCTTTATTTTGTCCCTTTGTCCCGTTTTCCCAAATTTGAATGTCTAGGACATCTTGTGACCTCTGCTTGCTCCTCATGTCTCTCACCAGGTAAAGCGTCTCTGACTCACACTTCTGCAACCTTCCTCATCTTGTTTCTGCTCCATTCCTGTCAACATTCAAGTTCTACTCCTTGATCTATCAGTTGCGCTCCTGCCTCAACCTCCCCAAAGCATTTTCCCCATGCTTGCTCTGTTTAGAAACATCAGAGTTCTCTTTTGCCCCATTGTCTGCCAGTGCCCTTCAGCCATCCTGTGTATTGTTTGCTCATCTCTGGGCTCTCATCCAAACCACCTTTGCATAAATTTAACACAAATAATTGAGGGCCTCTGCTCCAGCTGGCAGCTGGATGTGCTGGATGTGAGCATCTCTGTTAGAGAAGGTGGCATGGTGCATTCCCAGCAAAAAAAAAAAAAATAATAATAATAATAAAAACCCTCTAAATCCAGTGGCTCGCATCAACTGGCAAAACAGAAGCCCCTCCATCTTGGGTAAAGAAGTACCTCAAGGAGCAGAATCTAAGCTAGTCCTAGTGTGGCTGTGCTGGACTCTTTCCTAAGAAGGAGAGTGAGGTATTCACCTCACCCCAGTTCACCTCTCATCCTTTCTTTTGAAATAGAATCTCATGTAACTTAAGATAGCCTTAAACTGCGGATGAAGCCTATGATGATCTTGACCTCTGGTCCTCCTGCCTTTGACTCCAAAGTGCTGGGATTGCAGGTGTAATTGCCATACCTGGATAACACCTGGACCTTTCTGTAGCAGTGCAGCAACAGGCAGAAGCACAGTTCCACCTACCAGAGCAGGAAGTCCCTACAGCTCCAGAAAACATCTGTCCTTCTCACTAGCTCTTTGGCGTGTCCATCTGGGGTAGCTTCAGATGCTTCTGGAATCTTCTAAAGAGACAAACCAATGATCACACAAAAAAAGCGAACAAACAAAAAAGCAAAAACCCAGTATCAGTGTCCTTATTACCCCTGCGCATCTGCAGCCACATAGCACAAGCTAGGGATGCTGGGCTTGTGTTTCCATGGAGACAGAAGCCAGAGCAGCCTCAGACACATAACCCATCGAACCCTCAGCTGTTCTATTCTGTGTCATCTATGTCTGCCATTGTCTTGAGAAACTTACTCAGTGGTGTGGCCTTCAAAGGCGTCGGTGTGAGTATGGTGTGGCTGAGTTCTAGAACTTGCTCAGCCTCTATTACCTATAGGCTGTGGGTTTCTTGTTTCTGAATGTCCGGTTTCTGGGACAAGAAAGAGAGGAGAACTCTGCTTTCTCAGCCCTCTTGGCTTCAGACAGGAGGGCACTGTTTCCCCCAGGCCCTGTTGCCATGAGTATGTGGAATCCCTCCTGGAGACTGAGCCTGCCCCCAGCAGCTCTGCTACACTCAGATACCATCACCTGCTCACAGGTATACTTTTGCTTTCTGCTTAGTTGCTGCTTCGTTTCCACCTTTTCTACCTAGTCGACCCACTTCGTACTTGCTTTCTAACGCTATCGGTAATAGGATATATTAATTATACAAAATAACTTGTTTCATTATGACATTTTCATAGGCTTATGTTATATATTTTCCTCTATCACCCATTCTCATCCATCTTCCTTTCCGTCTGTTCCCTTTCTTTTTCTCGAATAATCCTCCTACTTTTCCTGGCTGTGTGTGTGACTCAATGGCTTTTATCGTGGCTACACAGGAGCATGGGTGAGAGGTTTTTTTGTTTTGTTTTTTTATAGGCACTTGAACAACTTTGCCAGAGCCACACCACCAAAGAAAATGCCACTCCCTCCTGCAGCAACCAAACTGACTGCAGATCCTCAGGGAGGGGGCGGGGCCTTGTGTACCTTTCTCCTAAACTCCATTTTGTTTTGTTTTTAACTTGCACATAAACCCACAAAAATTGTACACATTAAGGGGTTCCATTTAACATGTTGGCGTGTCCACATGCTATGACAAATGTGTCTGTCTCTTCAAACTCTGATCATTTCGTAACGATGAACACTTCCCAAATCTGTAGTCACCTTACGGCCCACTAATTACACCAGTACTTTACAGGCCACACCCATCAATCTACCTTTCCAGATCCCTCTGTCCATCTCCATGTTCCTCTCCATTACACAGTTTTCTAATCCTAATTCATACCTGGCATTTGCCTTTTTAAGGCTTTGGAGTAGACTTTACTGATTCTTACCTGCCGATGAGCGCACTGCTTCAGAGATCCTTGAGAACTGGGAACGGGCTCACACGTTCCACTGCTGGGGCACACGCCCGCCATCCGTAGGCTGTGAGGCTCTGCCTCTCAATGAGCAGTGTGCATTGCAAGCCAAATCTGAGGTGTAATTTAACATAATATGCAGTCGATAGCTCTGGTATTAACCTAAACTCCAATTTCATCACTACCACAAAAGTAGCTTTTACTTTATCTTTTCATTCAACAAAACATTAAAATTAGATTGTAAAGAGTGGAAATTACCCTGGAAAAAAATACAAAGGAATGGCAACAGGGATTTTGTTAATGAATCCCACCTCACTCTTGGAGTCTCTGAGGCAGCGCCTATGTAATAAGTTGCACGTATCTATCCGTAAAACAGACTCAAATTAAGGGGCTTATTCAGATGCCATTGTGAAAACAATTTTCCGAGATTGTGGTCTATCAACAGGAGATAAGATGGCACTTTGTTGTCACCCGCTGAGGCCCATAATGAATATTCTATTTCAGAGGCGAGTCACACTGTAAATACAATGTTCAGATTCATTTTTTTTCCCACAATAGCATTTTGCAAAGGTGCAATTTCATAATTTGACTTAGCATTTATAGTGCATTCCGAAGCTCTTTCTAACCACCAGTTAATTCACACATCCCTGGGAAATTGTTTATTTGTACTAGGCCCATTTAAGAAAAAACAAAACAAAACCCAAACACATAAAGATAAAATGTTTCGCTGAAGACTGAGCAAGGACAGGGGTGTGATTAAAGCCTGGTACCCTCCTAAATGCCTCCTTAGCTCATCTGACTAGGCACGTCTGAGCAATTTAAACAAACATGCTACCAAGCAAGACAGAAGATTCCTCCTAATAGTTCCACAGCTGATAGGAAACTTGGTGGAGAAAACACAAGCACAAGCCCTTAGAGATGCAGGAAGCAGATGTTAATGGGGCCCACTGGCAGTACATTTCTTCTCTTTGCAGTCCTGTTGAGCCAGTTTCTCATTCTATCAAGTGATCAACAATGAACGGACATCAAAAGTTACCTAGCTTATTCCCAGTATTAATTAGGAAAAACCGGGTATTTCTAAGCCCTGGGATAAAAAAATAATCCAAGCTGCCAATCTCATTTGTCACATCTTTCTCGAGACAGACCTTGAGAATGAGACTACTTGAGTTTCTTCTCTATGTTGTCTTGGGTGTGGCTTATATATTGAATGTTTTACAAGCCCGGGCTGGATAGTGAGCATGCATCTACTGTTTAACATTCATCAGGGCATATACCTAGAGAAAAAAATAGATATGGTCGTAAATCCTGGATGTGAGGACTTGGAAGTTGGAAGTGATTCAAGCATTTTCCCCCAAAAAACGTTGTGTCTTTGGACACCAAATTCCTTCTGAAAATTTCATTGTAGCCTGCTATCTCTTTGACTCACTCACTCACTCAATAATTTATCGACTACCTAGAAAGCAGGAGTTAGTGCTATACTGTTAGAGCACACACCAAAACAGGCACCAGCCCCACCCTCAGGGCATTGCTATCTAGAAAGACAGGGTGAACCGCCGTGGAGATCTTCCACCTCCAGATCCCTCTTCTGTGCACCCTCCTTGTCAGTCCAGCTTGCTGCGTCAGCTTATCTAGATCTGCAGGTGACAGAGGAGGGAACCTCTGGAACCTGGACATATTCTAAACAAGATGTCTCTGCCAAGCATTTGCCTGAGGCATGTGTTTGGTGGAGGTCTGCACAGCGCCCGGTTGCTGGTGTTCTGTAGCTATAAGGCTCAGCCCCGTTCTCACCCTCGGTACTCTTGTTGCACAGTTCACTGCATTCCTGAATCCTGCGCGGGCCACTCTATGCCTGTTCCCAACCGCCAGCCCTTACTAGCAGGCTTTTACTTCAGTTCCTCTCCTTTGTGCTATAATCCTGTCTCAGACAATATCTTCCCTCTCCAGCCTGGGGTGTGCCCTGATAGGTCTTATTCCTCCGTGTGTGACTAAACAGCCAGTGGTCATGGTTTCAAGTGGGATTATTTATAGTCTTGGATACCATTTTACTGACTGTTCAAGTGACTCAAATTATACAAAAGAAAGAAAGAAAGAGAGACAAAGAAGATGAAGAAAGAAAGAGAGAGAGAGAGAGAAGGAAACCTTAGAATCTCTTCTCCCAACTCAAGCCAGGGTCCAATGATAATTATACAATAAGTATTTATAACCCAGTGGGGAGTGGAACGCTTTATTTTTTCCCTTTTTGTTTTCATCTTCTCCAGTGAAAGGACCCAGAATCCCTGGGTGTGACTAGCAGTAATGGAAACAGAAAGAAAGGTACCCCCTGCAGGAGATGTGAGTGAGCTGGTGCAAACTCAGAGCTGGGGATGAGGTAGAGTCTGGGAGGCTGGCCACCATGTGGATTTCCCCGTCTTTGCATCCAGAGTGATTGCATACCCGAGACATGAAAGCTGAAAATGTAAGAGCAGCCCATGTTCTGAACATTTCAAGATGCTTTTAAATTTTTCAGGTTGAGGTTTCTTTGCTAGCTAAAGTTACCAGACACAAGCTATAGTCATTTGAGAAGAAGGAACCTCAATTGGGGGGAAAAATGGCCTCTGTGAACAAGCCTGTAGGTAGCCACCCAGTTCACTATGGGTGGTTGCCATCCCTGGGCTAGTGATCCTGGAGCATATATGAGAACAGGCTAAGCAAACCGTGAGTAGCAAGCCAGAAAGCAGTGTTCCTCAATGGTCACTGCTTCAATTCCTGCCTCCGGATTCCTGTCTTGAGTTTCTGCTCTGGCTTCCCTCAATGATGGAGACCTGAGAGTTGAAGGCTGAAATAAACCCTTTCCTCCTTGGGTTGCTTTTAGTCACGGTGTTTTATCACAGCAATAGAAACCACTCCAAGTCAATGTCCAAAAAGAAGCTTGGTTATGGGAACCTGGCCATACTGGCCATCGAGATTCAAGATCATGTCATGGCTAACGTTGTAGAGATGAACATTTCTTCGCATAGCAAGCAGAGAGAGAGAGAGATCCCTGAGGGAAGGTCTCTTACATGGGCTGATGTTCAAAAGAGATGGGAAGTAATTGCAAGAGAGAGAGGTTTCAAAGGGGATAGGCAGATAGAGCCTGCAGTTTCCCTGGCTAGCCAGTCTATTTGATTTATGAGCCGCAGGTTCAGTGAGAGACACTGCCCCAACCCAAAATACAATGTTGTTTGCCTCTTTCCAAAGAAGGTGAGTCTGTGGGTGGGCTAAAGGTGGCACATTCGTGGGACATGGGACAGTTTCCTCAGGTACACAGCAAGCATCGTAACTGGCCACTCTTTTCTGAGCAGATATTTCAAGTGTGCTGTGGTTGGTCACCACTGATCAGTGAGAGGCATCATGTGGAATCAAACATTCCCCCCCCACCCCTGCTGCCTCTACAGGACAGCTTGCAAGAGATAGGCAAGTTGATTCTTGCTTTCTTCTCTTCCTTAAGACTAGACAGTGAGACACATGTATTGATACTGAGCTTGGTCACTTTTCTTTGAAAGCCAATGAACGTTCTGTGTATACGTTTCTTTCGAATCCAAAGGGAAAAAACACGGTTCATCACCATGGTCTATGTTTCTTGCCATGCATTCAGTGCCCAATGCCTTGGGTTGAATGTAACAACTTGTTTAAAAGTCCCTATAAAGCTGAGTCTAATGTCATGAGCCTGTAAGGCAAGGCAGGAGAATGGAAAGTTCAAGAAAGAAATACAGTCAATTGAGGGTAGGGGAAAATGGCAGGGAGGAACTTGGTTTGGAGTAAATATATTTGTAAATTAGATAGGAAGGCGTGAACTTACAAATAAAAAAAAAATGGAACTACTGTCAAAAGCCTGTTACAACTTTTACTAAAATCTACAGCTTTCTATTTTGTATATTTTATAGGGTCCTTTTTTTCTTTTAAAATCCAGAGTGTAGGTGGAAGAGATGACTCAATTGGTAAAGTATGTTTGCCTTGCAATCCTGAGGACCTGAGTGCAGTCCTCAGAAACCAAGTAGAAAACCAGTACGGCATCTACACTTACTCCATCAGCACTGGGGAGGTGGATGCCGGGCCCCTGGCCAGACAACTTCATCACGCAGTTAGTGAGCTCTAGGCCAATGAGAAACCAACGTGTAGAGAGACTGTTCCATGACATTCTCGAGGATGACACCAGAAGTTATGTATACACGTAGACCTGAACACTCATGGACATGCAAGCAAAGAGGTAAAAATAAAATAAAATCTCAGGGAGAGGGTGATTTAAAAAAAAAAAAAAGGATCATTTAAAAACTTTTAAATGAAAAAAAAAATGTCTATGTGCTCTGACCAACTCTGTGTAGTTTTATGCAGTGAGCCTTTTTTGGAGCTGTGTATACACACTCATGCCCTTTAAGTATAATGGAAACATGTTGCATATTTTCCTTTAAGTAAATATTTGAAAATAGAAGAAAATAAATCACCCATTACCCTGCTGCTAAAGATAACATCTCTTTTATTTTGGTGTGCTGTGTCTCTTTCTAGTGCTCATTGCATTAGAGATATATTCATATTTTAAAAATTTTTTTAAAAAAGGTACTCTTCCCTATGGACAGCGTTTCCTGTACTGTTTCCCCTTAAAATTAAACGTTAAACATTACATTAAGCTCTAAATATTAAATTACATTATCTCTTCAAAATGACGATTTTTTATTTAAACTTCTTGAGATATTTAGAATGCTTTCAATTATTCAAAAAGTATAAAGAACTAAATGACTATGGCGTGAACATCTGAATGCTAAGTCTTTGTATATTTTAGAATTGCATTAGAAACGATTTCCAGAAGTACAGTTGCTGAACCAAAGAATAGGGGCACTAAAAGCACTTGTTTGAGAGGGTAATTCATGGAGGTTTTATTTGAAACTCATCCACATTTTCAAAGACATTGACAGGTTTTTATGGCATCAGCTGATATTTTAAAGCAGAAATTAGCCCACTTTCTGAAATGAGTCAGACAGCGATACTGTGGCTTTTGCTGATGAGACAAACTCTCAGCTCAACTCCTCCACTGTAATGAGAATCAGCATGGCCATGTTGCAATAAAATTATTTGCAAAGGACAGGCCATCTCTGGAGTATGGTCTGCAGGGCTCTGTCTGCAGACTCCTTGCTTAATTGAAACTTGTGCTGTTTTGTGAGAACAAACTGCATCTGTGGCTGTGGGGAATCAGGTCCTGCCTCATGGTGTTCCTCGTAGGAAGGCAGCCCTTGTGGGATCCCAAACCCAGGTTTAGTGCAGGGCAGGAAGGATGCTTTTGTTGAAGGTGACTATGAAACTGTGCAAGGATGCTATGAATTGGACTGATGGTTCAGTGCATGGAAAAGCCTGGCTCTGTCCCCCTGTCAGGCAGTTGCTTCTCTGCCTTGTGTCTTGTTTTAGTGTACTTTCTGGATAAATTCAGCCCAACTCCAACGAAACTCATTCATGTATGCAAGTGAATCTCACCCTGTGCTGAAACTGAAGGTTCAGCTGAAGCCCCAATCGCTCATTAATTCCAGGCTTTCTGCACCTTCCCAGGACTACAAAGCTGGAAGCCAGGAGGGAAAGAATTCCGGGAAAGACCTTTGTTCTCATGAAACCTCCCAGACAGAAACTAAGTTTCCCAGAACTGAGCAGACAATTGCTTTCCTCAGGTGACCCTTTGGAGCAGCTTAGACCCGTCCTGATCGACCTTTAGCAAAAATGTAAAACACGTCTAACATGGCGCTGCACTCAGGAGGCAGAGGCAGGAGGATCACTCCAAGTAGGAGGCCACCGTTAACTATGTAATGAGTTTCAAACTAGGCAAGGCTACAATTGTTAAAAAGTCTGGGAAAGTGCGTCAGTGGGGAAAGTGCTCCTTGTGTAAACATGACGAAGTGGGTTTGGATCCACAGAACCCAGGCCAAGGGCTGGGAAGGCAGTGACAAGACAGTCTCTGGAGCTCACTGCCCAGTTTAGCTACACAATACACATTTATATTTGCACACATATACCATATGCACACGCACGCATGTGTGCGTGCACACACACACACACACACACACACGAGTGTGCTAATGTGTGCTCGCAAACACAAAGAAACCGAAAGAAGCATAATTTCTTAAACAACACCAGTGTGTTGTCAATACCTGACCATTGTCCCCGAAGGAAATGTATAAACCGGCCACAGCCATAAAAGGCATTTCCCATATTATTTTAGTGGGTTAGTGGCTGCCTGCCACCTCCCTTGTTCCCTTGTTGCTTCGGAAGCAGCATTGATTTCAGAACCCCTGTGTGGAAATAGAGGGCAAAGAAGGCTGCTTCCATTGACTGCTGGCTCTTACGAGGTGCAGCGGTGCCCTACCCCCACCCACCCTTCTGACCTCAGAATGTGAAGGCAGCTGCCTCAGTAAACACTGCATTGAGGCCAGCGAGATTTTATTCATGCTGGAGAAACAATGTGTGCTGGATGTGGGTAGCTCCCTGCCAATAATAGAACTCTGTTGGCAAGCTAGCCCAAGCAAGCCACAAAGACTTGGGAAAGAATGGATTTAACCTTTGTAAATTAATATAAACAACAATTTCCAGTGTGTGTGTGAGAGAGAGGGTGAAATTAAATTTCTGTTAGAAACACTTTTTGTGAAAATACTTCAAACTGTGTTCTCAGCCTCAAAGCCGTAAGCTTTATACGTAGTTTCAAATATGCCGGGTTTATAAATGCACACATAGTGGGGAGAAGATAAGCCCACATCTGCACTCTGGCCTCTTGATTTGTAGGCAGGGCGTGGCTCACACAGGGAGAATGTGTTTCTCTTGAACCCGGAATGCAAACTTTCCTCCCTTCCTGCTTCTTTGTCAGCCATGTCTCTATCCATGCCTCTCCTTTGGGCCAGATAGTAAATGTCTGGTCTCCTGCACCGGATGAGCCATTCCTCTTTGCAGGCCCCTTTGCAGTCTGGAGGTATTATAACTTATTCTACGCTGTCCTCAAGGGTAGGGTGGCAGCGAAGGACAAGCCTTCTAGTTTTGGTAGGAGATTTCCCTCAGATTCCCAGGTTTTATCATGCATCGTTTTCCAAAAGGGGCGGGACTTTATTATTTAGACAAGATCTTATGTATACTGGGCTGCCTTGAACTTGCTATGTCAGCAAAGACAACCTTGAACGTCTTGCTCTCCTGCCTCCACCTCCTGAGACCTAGGATTAGAGAGAGGTATGCACCACTATTCCTGGTTTATGTGGTACCGGGGATGAAAGCCAGAGCTTCGAGCATGCCAGACAAGGACTCTACCAGCTAAGCCACATCACCAGTGTGGGAAAGACATTTTGCAAATGGTAGACTTTGTATGTTTGTTCAGATACAGTTCAGCTTGTCAGATAGCTGTAACCTACCTAAATCCTGAGTGGAGTCAGCAGATCACTGTGGGCACTCATTCTTTCTTTGTAAGCCATGGAGTGGGCCACTGTGTCCACCTGTTTGATGGTCGAAGACACACCATCATGGTGCACATTGTTCTAGAGCAACTGAAGATCACTCTGAAGATACAAAAAGTGGGTTTGACTGCTTGCTTAAAATTGTCCGGTTTTCCTGATGCCTTTGTATTTGTGTTTCTGTTGCTTGGACTGGAAGCATATGGTTTTCTTCTATGCTTCGACTCTGGTGGTGGATGGACAGCCTGAAAACAGCAGTGAGCATCTTTCTAGAAGCTTCCAAACACCAGCCAAGTGCTCTGGAAGAGCACTACTAGTTGTAGAGACTTCCACCCAGAAGAAACTAGAATGTGAATAAATAGGCTCAAGTCCATGGCTAAGTGCCAGTCATGTGGCCTCTGACTGACATGAAGTTGTTTTGATTTCATTGCACAGAGGACCTCATGAAAGACCCAGTTTATCTCAAAATTTGAACGATATAATGTCAATGGTATGGCCGCTCAGGGATGGGCAATGTGCATTTCAGGGCCATGGGTACTGAAGAACATAGAGTGAGGAACCAATGAGAATAAAGGAGAAAATGAATGAATAGGGCCTCTCAGCAGAGATGGTTCAGGGTCTCATAGAGCGGGCAGAGACGCTGAGAGAGCTCATGGAATGCAAACTGTTTGAGGGTCCCTTCCGAGTCTAATTATTCTTTCCTAACTTCTCATCTTCACTCTCCTCCTCCTCCTCCTCCTCCTCTTCCTCCTCCTCCTCTCCCTCCTCCTCCTCTTCCTCCTCCTCTTCTTCCTCCTCCTCTTCTTTTCTCCCCCAGAAGTGGCATGGTCTTTCTGGGTTAGGGGTTCCAATCAAATAAAGTAAATCAGGGAAAGATGACGGAATGGAAACCAAAAATAGAAAGAATTTTAATGAGAACATGTCTTGGGTCAACTCCTAAACTAATTACTATAATGTGTTTCAGTCTCTCAGCCGTTTGGGCCGTTGTTTATGTATGAACCAAATTCTATTTAGTTGTGCCCTCCAGAACAGCCATGCACCACACAGGAAGTGCTTCCTTCCTTGTGTGACCTGCTTGGGTCCCTCCATCCTATCTCAGAGGAAAAGGAGCCTTAAGGTGTAGAAAAAACAAAATCTGCCCTTTTTAACTTCTCAACGCCATGCCAGTACTATCTGTGCCGTCCAGAAAGCATCTTTTTGTGTGTCACACAATACCAAGGCAGATGCTGAAAGCCACACACCTGCCTGATTTGTTGTCCTCAACAGGGTCACAGCCAACAGGGGAGGTGGGACTTGTAAACATATTTTACAGTCTAAGACGGTAACTGCCCCAAGTGAAGTAGAAAGGGCACATCTTCGAAGCTGGTCCCCAGTTTGGTGGGGTGGGCCAAGCCCATTTTGTGTTTGTTTTCTTCTCATGAACTGCTACCCTCTGACCCAGATGGAACTGAAGCCCTCTCATCTTGGTAAGTCTGTGAATCATCCCCTCACCTCCCTGTTAGGGTGAGCAAAGTCCCCAGTCACTGTGTCCGGCAATGCTCTAAGGCAGACTTGCCCACAGAACTGTTCCTGATTTGGAGCCAGAGAGCACAGAGGCAAAGAAATGGCATACACCCCTGGATTTCAATTTGCACTCCCTATTTCAGCAGATGGAGCTTAGGCCAGTCGTGAGATGGCCAGTGGAAGAGGACAGCCTTTTCAGTGCCTTCGGAATGGTTCCCAAATACAGATGCAATAGAGAATTCCAGACTGATACAGCTCAGCGGCAGAGCACTTGTCTAGCAGATGTGAGGCCCTGGCTCCATCGGCAGCATGTGTGTGCACACAGACGCAACCAAAGTATCCAAGTGCCTCTTTTTCTTGTTAGAGAAGTTTTAAAGGATTATTTCCTAAATAAAATTCTTTATTTCAAAAGGGACTTTTTAAAAAAAATTTAGTCTTGCTCACCACCCCCTTTGGGGTGGCCTTGAAGTCTTCACCGGTTCACTCGAAGGACCAAGTTCATTGACTTGTGAGCCATCAAAAAGAAATGAAAAGCAGTGCCTAGGGGTCAACTCAGTGGAGTGGTAGTGTGCCCAGTGAGTGTGGAGAAAGCCCCAGTTCCATTCCAAGGACCACATAAACCAAGTGTGGTGGTGCACACCTGAAATCTGTCAGCTCAGAAAAATCTCAGCTTGCTGTGTAGCAAGGGCCAGCCTAAGCTACAGAAGACTGTCTTTAAAAATAAAATTTAAAAAAAAAAAAAAGATTTTTGCCTGGATGAGATACATTCTAATGAAACTACAGAGGAGAGGATAGATGTTTGGCTTAGACAAAGATATCGCCCTACTTTGAAAATATGAGCTGTGACTATAACATCGCCAAACCAACCCTGGAGACACAAAATCAGTCCTTTTTATGGACAAATGTCTCTGGTATGCCCTCTTTCCTAAAAATAGACTGCTTGCTAACTGTGGGGACAAGGGTGGTCTTTCTCTCCAAACCTAGGGTCCTCAGTGCTAGAGCGCTCCGTGTGTCTTGGGGGCCCCCCTCTCTGACTGAAGTCTGGTCTGTTTCCCTCCTGTAACTGCAGATGTGAACCAGGTTGATCTTAAGCCTAAGCTATCACTAGAAGACCTGTGTTTCTTTAGACTCCGCCTCCTCAATTCAACACCACATGTGCTCCTCCTATAGCTTGTCTTTGGCCTTTGTCCTCCCTGGCAAGACCTGGCTCCTCTGCCATGCATCCCTGTGGCCGTGCCCTCTAGTGAACCTAAACTGGAAGACTCTCGTGGCAGGCAATGGGAAGTCCTTATCCTACAGCCATCTGAGGACCTAGGAGGAGCCTTGGTCTCAGAGGAAACCTTTCCTGTTTACAGACTCAGGGGGGCTTTGAAAACTGGGCCCAAGGCGGGTCAGGAGCCTCAGCTCTTATGCCAAGAGCCCAAACAGGAAGAGCCCAGGAAATAGCCTGCCTATCACAGAAACCAAGAAGGCAGGAAGGAGCAGGTTAGAAGGGCTGCTTGATTAAAAGTCTAATCGGAAGGCTTGTGCTGGGTGGGGAGAGGGTAACGACATTAAAACATGTGTAGTTTCTGTGTGGGTTTGCTTCAGAAGCCACTAGGCCACCTCTTTGTCAGCAGACTTCCTGTGTCACCACAATGCCGCTTAAAGAAATCCAGATATTCTTTCTTTGTGGAAACTTTCTGCTGTTTCATTTTGGAAGACAAAAACAAATGCAAACTATTCATTTTTCCTCTTCTTTTTCTTCTCTCTCTCTATCTATCTCTCCTTTTATTTTCCTTATGAGAAAAAGCCCTGGGAAAGGTTGTTACTTTGTAGGATTTTATTTTGGGGTGCTGGTGATTGTACCCAGGGCATCATGCATGCCCAGCACATGCCCACCACCGAGCAGCGTCCCCATCCACCCATGATGACATGACCCTGGGCTGAGCTGCAGCTGCCAGTTCTCTATCCACCCTGCAGGGTGAGCATTGACTCTGTTTCAGTATAGAAATTAGAGGGATTGCTCTATCATCACAGCACCAGGCCAACTAGAGAAGACACTGTCATCACCAGCTGGCTCGGTGTGGAAGAAATCATGTCAAAGCAGAGATATCCATCTGTCTCCCAGACCCCAGACCTGCTTAGCAGGTGATACTCTGTGACCTGATGCCCTGCAGGTGATAATTATAGACTGTTTACAGGTTGCTCACATATGGCATTTGGAAGGTTGTAACTTTTATTCTCTGTCATCAATGCATTTATTTCACAAAAACCCTGCACCGTAGGTCATCTCATCCCGCATAACCTTCCAAATTTCAGGCTGCAGGGAAGTCCAGACTGTAATGTTAGGGCAGAGCAGGAAAATAAAATGCTTTCAGACTGTGCAAACTCACACTCCCCGGATGCAGAGCCCTGAAACTGCTGCTTCTCCCCGGCTCAGAACCCTGAAAACACTGTTTGTCCCCAGCACAGGTGCAGTTCAGGTGAGAACTGCTACGGTCTCTTTCCTGTGTAAATAATGCGACTTTCCTGTTCCTTCCTGTGAAAATGACCTCTGCCTTTGGGCTTTGATCTGCTCACATGGAGGAGAAAACAGAGCAGTCACGGTGTGCAAAGGAGAGTACTTGACCCAGGAGGCTAGTCTGTTCACACACTAAAAATCAGGTGGCCGTGACCCTCATGTTAGGTAGTTTGCCCATATTGTAGTAAATACCTGATATAATCAGTATATGGAAAGCAAAGGTTTACTTTGGCTCACAGATTTGAACAACAATCACTTGGTCTTATTTCTTTAGGTTTGAGGTAAGGAGAAATGTAGAAAAACAAATTGTTCATGTCATGGCTAGAGATTAAAAGAGGGGCTAAGATCCCTCTAACCCCTTGGAGAGCACACTGCAGTGGCCTAGAGATCTCTCGCTGGGCCCAAACTTAAAGATTCCAGTGTCTTCCCATAGCACCAAGCTGAGGGTAGGGTGGGCACGGAGCCTTTATCACAGGTGCCTGTGGGGAACAGTCCAGAATCAAACTATAAAAAGAAAGTTCTCTTTAATAGACAGTGAGCACTTAATAATTCAGAGTAAGGATGGTGACAGATAGATGGGCTGCTGATCCTCCACTGAGTGTACAGCCACTAGGATATATTTGTGATTCTCACAAAGACATCCCTGAGAATCAGTTGTCCATAGCAATTTTGTAAAACTTGTGGCTTAGGAAGGTAGTTCCGTCAGTAAGGTGCTTTCTATACAAGCATGAGAGTTGCGGACGTTTATGTTTAGTTACGTATAAAGTACTTGTTTTGTGCACTGTTGGGTGAGGGGCTGTCTAGGTCTTGGCGTTTTGTATCGTCTGCAGGTGTTGGATTTATGTGGGGGGAGGGGAATGTTTGCTTGCTCGTGATCTGCTTGTGCTACCAATAGAACACCTGAGGAGTTCTGTATCAATAAAAACACCTGAGCTCAGATGCTCAGGGTTCCACTGTCCAGGATGGTGCTTAACATGACAGTGGTTCCCTCTGCTGAGGTATGGAAGGGTTTGCACCAGTGAATATGTCTCCTTGTCATCCTTGCTGAGATGCCTCAGCAGCCTAACTACAACACATGAGACCTGAGTTTGATCCAGAACCCATATTTAAAAAGACAGACATGTGGTGCACATTTGTATTTGCGATGCTCAGAAAGTGGAGACAGAAGGATCTCTGAGGCTGGTTGGTCAGCTAGTGTAACTTACTCGATGAACTCCAGCCTAATCAGAGACCCTGTCTCAAAAAAAAAAAAAAAAAAAAAAAAAAAAAAAAAAAAAAACATGGTGGATGGTTCCTGAAAGGGCAGGGGGAAAGGGATGGGGATAGAATGGTCTCTGTTTTGGACACTGTGGATGGAAACCTTGGGATGGCTCTTGGGCAAGGGTAAGAGGCATTTCTGATGAACAGAGTAGGCTGAGGACCTTCAGCCTTCTGTCCCTACTGCAGGTGTGTTGTGTCTGTTGTTCTGGGCTGATGGAGTCCTGCCTGGGAGGGTTAGGGGCCTGCAGGAGTGGCTCTTCAGGGTAGGTGGTTACCGCTGTGGGGAGAGGTTGGTGCAGGTTCAGCCTGAGTGTGGCATGGTCTTCAGAACTGGAACCATTAGTCAGTCTCTCACACAGAGGCTGTGTGCAGTGGAACATCACAAAGTCTCATTTCTTTCAAAGTGGTGCTAACAACAGTAACTGGCTTTTGACTGGAATATAAAATGAGATTATTCAGGCACTGGAGAGATAGCTCAGTGGTTAAGAGCACTGACTGCTCTTCCAGAGGACCCATGTTCTATTCCTAGCACCCACACGGTAGCTCACATCTGTTACTCCAGTTTTAAGGGAATCTGACATTCTCTTCTGGCACCAGGCATGCACATGGAACACAGACGTGCATGCAAGAAAACACCCATACACATAAAAATAAATCATAAATACAAATTGAAAAATGAGATCATTCAGCAAAAGTGCCTAGTGAGGTTCCTGGCACAGTGACTGTTCAAGGAGTAGCAGATGTCAATAGCAGTGGTAATGCTGTGGTGGACGATGGTTATTTTGATTAGTGACAAAAAGAGAGAAGTTAGATTCTGGCCGCATTCCAACTCAGACTTAGGATAACATGGGAGTTATATCTATCTGGAGTCTATCTACAGTGTGCCTGCTGGGCTGTGAATAAGCATAAACATTAATCCCCAAAAGCTTAGTGTAAGATATTATTATCCTCGATTTTCCAGGAAAGGGAATGAAGACTAAAACTATTCAAAGATCTGCCTAAGAATACAGTACTCAACACAGAAAACGTGAGCTCAAAGGCAGGACCTTTTCATGCCAAAGCCCCTCAGTGGTCGGTATGATGCCTGACCAGCAGAATTCGGATTAAAAGCCCTCTACAGAATGGATCCCACAGCGGCTCTTTCCAGGGAGTAAGACAAAAGCACTTGGGGATGTTGGGAGCTCAGCCATTAGATACTGTTAGGACATCAAATGGTCCTCAACTTCAAGCAGAAAATTCATGAGGTGTTTCTCAGGCTCCAGAGTGGCTGTAAAGAATGGGCCTGAGGCAGCACAGAAGGCTGGGAGCTGGCTGTGTACATGTTCTTCATGTCCCTGAGGCCGCTGCAGCCTGGGCAATAGGTCCCAGTGAAGCAGACCATGGGACCCTTCTGCAGGGAGTTCCAACTCATCTGGGGGATAAGAAAGTTTAATGTGACTTTCATACACTACTCCTGTAAACCACCCTTTCACCAACTGGAAAAATATTCTGAGGTTCTCAAGGTCTTGAAATAATATGGGTGTATGTTCTTGGTGTTAAATTGGGCAAGAGGGCAGGAAAGCTGGGTTTTCACTGCAAATAGTTGATTCATATGATCAACAGAAAACAAGGCTTCTGTTTCCTGAGAGTAGAACTCTGAGAAACATTTCCTTTTTAGAACAGAAGAGAGTCTGATTTCCTAGGGATATGAGGACGTATCCCAGCTGATTGCGATACCCCAGGAATCACCAAGGGGGCAGGTACCATATCCCAGATGACTACAATACCCCAGTAACCACAAAGACTAGAACACGTAGGGCCAAGGAGACAGATCCAGTGCAAGATCCCAGCAGATCACCAAGCTATGGGCAACAAATCTTGACCCTCAGGCCCAAAGTTCTGAAGGAAGAACAATGTCTTTTAATACCTGACAGAAGGGGCGGGAATTAAAATTCACAAAGTCTCAAGAAATGTTCTAGAGTCCTATCTACATCTATATTAGCTGCTTTTCTGTTGCCATGATAAAACCCCATAGCTAAGGCAAACTTACAGAAGAATTTATTTTGGCTTATAATTCCAGAAAAAGAATCCATAATGGGAGTTATAGGATGGGACAGCATGCAGTTGGAACAGGAAGCTGAGAGATCACATCTTCTACCTCAAACACCAAGCCGAGAGAGCAAACTAAAAATTGAGCAAGGTCATGAACTCTCAAAGCCCACCCTCAGTGCTGTGCTTCCTCCAACAAGGCTGCACCGCCTCACCAAACAGCACTGGAGACCAAGGATTCAAATATCTGAGTGTGCTGCCTTGTCTTATGTCAACTTGACATGCAAACTAGAGTTATCTGAATGGAGGGAACCTTAATTGAGAAAACGCTTCCATAAGATCCAGCTGTAAAGTATTTTCTTAATTAGTAATTGATGGGGAAGGGCCCAGCCTACTGTAGGTGTTTCCATCACTGGGATAATGGTCCTGAGTTCTATAAAAGAGCAGGCTGAACTAGCCATGAGAAGCAAGCAGTAAGCTGCAACCCTCCATCGCCTCTGCATCAGTTCCCACCTCCAGATTCCAGCCCTATTCAAGTTCCTGTCCTGATTTCCTTCAGTGAAAGACTACATCATGGAAGTATAAGCCATATAAACCCTTTCCTCTCCAGCTTGCTTTTGGTCATGGTGTTTTGTCCCAGCAATAGAAACTCTAACTTAAGACACTGAGCCCACGGTATTTCATTCAGGGAGTTTTCATTCAAGCCACCACAATGTCTAAAGAAAATGAGAAGTTCACAGCCTCTGAGTTGTAGGAACCACCTTGGAGAAACTGCTTCCCAGGTTTAAATGAGACGCTTACCCTCATAAGTGGGCTGCTGTGCCTAGCCCACAGCTGGACTGGATTTACCATAAAATACATGGCACCAGGAAAAAAGATCTAGGTTTATAGAGTTTAGTTATAGCACAGCCATATTGCATGATGGTTTGTGCTTTAAAATCAATGTGCAGAGTATGTGAAGTCCTGGGTGAAAAGATTTTATTCTTTGTTTAAATTGCATGGTTATTTTATTGGGGGTGTAATGGCCCAGTGCCTTCTGGGAACCCTCTAACTCTCAGTGCAAGGCCCTGTGGTATGTGGGTGTCAGCTACCTGCTCCTTCTCATCCCTGGAACCCCAAGATTAGAAAAGCCCCTATACCACATCCCAACAGTTCTGGCCCAGGATAGGCCTTTCCAAGTGCATTGGGTGAATCCAGAGAACCTGTCAGGGGAACAGACACCATGTCATCTTCCACATAAAGTACTGTTCATCCTGAGAGTTCTGGTTGGTTCCAAGCTGCGCAGTGTGGGAGGAGCAGGATTTACAATGAAAAGAGGAATTTTCATAACTCCATTTAAACTAATTCCAGTGGAAGGAGACTAGGGTACCTGCGCAAGAAAGTTTGGTGCTGGGTCAGAAGGTACGAAAGCCTTCCAGCTTCAGATAGATCTTCCAGCCTCAGATAGATCTTCTGCCTGGTGCTGGTCGCCTCCTCAGTGGGATAGCTAAGGACACAGCAAGAGGAAAAGAAATGGCTTCGCAGACTTGTAACATGTTCCAGCCCTTGTAAAGGAAAGTGTTGCCAAAGATGCTTAGTACTGAAATTCAAATTCATACCAATCTACAATAACTGCCTACCTGAACTAACCCAGTGAAAAATATCAAACCCACATGAATCCACCCTAACTCATCAGTCTCAAACTAACCCAACCTCACTACCAGTCCCATATTAACCCAACTTAACCACTGATCCCATGTTAATTCACCTTACCTGCCAGTCCCAGGCTAACCCTACCTACCTGCTAGTCCCAAAATAATCCTACCTACCTGCCAGTCCCAGGCTAACCCTACCTACCTGCTAGTCCCAAAATAATCCTACCTACCTGCCAGTCCCAGGCTAAGCCTAACTACCTGCTAGTCCCATGATAATCCTCCCTGCCTGCTAGTCCCAAGCTAACTCTCCCTACTTGCCAGTCTCAGGCTAACCCTCCCTGCCTACTAGTACCAGGCTAACCCTCTCTACCTGCCAGTCCCACCTACTCAGATCATGCTGTTGGGTGACTACATCCTGTAGAAACTCTGCCCTGGGCTAATTTCACTTGTTATTAGCCCTGAGTTTAGCACAGTGGACAACCCCTCAGCCATTATTAGCCTTGTACTGCTGGGGGACAGTTTGTTTGTGGTTTAATTCATTTTAGGCACTGATTAGACAACTATTCTAATATCAAATGCTCCAAATACAGTATTTTCAGGGGAAGCAATTTATGAAAAGTTCTTCCTTACTTTTATCTAAAATTAAATGCATCTCAATACTGTGGGCATGATACCAGAGGACAAATGATGGTCGGGTTCAGTTTTCTATCACTCCAGCAACCCAGAGTGGTAGCTCGCTCTTCCCTCCACTCATCTATGTTCGAACCACAAGGAAGCCATCTTCACATACGCCACGTTTTCCTGTGGCCTTCCCCTGGCAGGCATGGCCTCATAAACACAAAGACAGGGCAGCATTCCTCCCAAACAGGTCCATCGTATGTCTATAGTGATGATCTTAGGAAGGCGTTATCAAGATAAAAACCTAAGTGTCTCTAATTCTGTTACAACCGTGGGACACGTGAAGAATGCCTGGCACAGATACCCGGCCCAACACCGATACTCTGCAGATGGTGGTGGGGAAACCCAGTGCTCTTCTCGGAAAGGGCAGGCCCAAATGAGAGTTCAGCAGGACAGTTGTTAATGGAGAAAGCCTTGGAGCAACCCAGTAAGGCTGTAAATGGGGAAGCAAAGGCCCAGAGAGGAGAGGGAAGAATCAATGTCTGTTTCCCACAGGAGGTGGAGCCTGGTTGAAAACCCTGCAGTCCTGGCTCAGGAGCTAGGTTGTAAAGCCCCACGCTCTACTTTAGTACATTTTCTCGTATGTGGTGACAGTGGTGACTTCTTTGGGTTTTCTCAGATTGAATTCAAAGGCACTGACAACAAGGAACAAAATGAAGCATACTGAAATCCATTCACATTGCTATGCAAAAGTTCTAACTCTACAATGTAGTAATGATGGCATAAGTTTTATTATTTTTGATGGAGACCAAAAGACATAGAAATGTTACCTGTTAACATTGTTACCTGGTTAAAAGGGCACCACACAATTTTTAACATATATTTACATATTGCACAGGTTAAAGATTTATCACCTCAAACATTGTCACTTGTCTTTGGGGGGCTAGACTGGGGAATGAGTCCCGGGATCCTTCTCTCTCTCCTTCCCCAGTGCTGGGATTATAAGTACATCACCACGTCTGGTATTTTACACGAGTTTTGGGACTTACACTAAGGTCCTCATGCTTGTGTGATAGCTCCTAACTGAGCTATCGACACAGTTCCTGTATGTGGTTTAAATAGATGACTATCGTTCTTCCTTCGGAAATAACGAACATGTTTTCTGTTTTCTCCCCTCTTTGCTGAAAGTTGAAAGCAGATATTTTAAGAGAAGCCCAGGATTTATAACCAAGGTCCAGTACCGAGTGTAGTATACTATTGGCCACCTGACTTTACCAGTCATGTAGCAACTGAGGCTTTTAAATTTTATGTATTATTATAGCATGTGTGTGCGTGCATGTATGTGTATGGTGGGGGGGGGCATGCATGTGCCATGCTGAGCATGGAGGTCAGAAGTCAAGTTGCAGAAGTCAGTTCTCTCTTTCCACTGTGATTTGGGGAGAGGACCCCACCCAGGCATCATGTACACCAGGCAAGCACTCTGAGGCTTGAACTCAAGTTGTCAGATTTGAACAGCAACCACCTCCCTGACCCAAGCAGCTGTCTGCTTATCACTTACATCCAGGCTTTGGAGAAGATGCCTTGGGAAGTCCCCTCTGTGGTTCCCATTCACAGGACTTTTCACAAGGTTGGAATTAATGGTACGTGACTGGATTCATGATTAGCAAGTCCCTCTCCCATTGTAAAATGGTAATGGTACAAACGGCTCGGTCGTAAAATCCAAAGCGATCCTGTCCATCTGTGTTTTCCGCTGTCCCAGGAGCTAAGATGTGTACTGACTGGTGCTGTTCAAGTTTTCGGGGGGGTGGGGTGGAGGAGGGGGACAAAAACATTCCAGAGAAGGAAAAGCCTGGAAAGAAATCCCTTCTGAATTATTGTGTGAAAGTTAATATGTCAGAAACATTTCTTACTTCATCTGAAAGAAATGGAAAACCTATTCTGTTATGAAACTAGATTATGCAGTTATAATATGTGGTGCATGTGTATGTTAAATAAAAAGAGGGGTTAAATTGTCTGCTAAAAATCTTCTGTCAATGGGGCTTATGGAATAGAAAATAAATTCTTAGGAAGGTTGGAGAAATCCTTTGAAGACACTGGTTGTTCTAACTCCTCTACTCAACTGAAGTAGATTTTAACAATGATGTCACAATCCCCCCCTTAAATCCTATTCCCCTCTCTTGCCTCCCCTGTGATATTCAGGGTCAAAGTACGGTCTCCTGTGTGATGAGCTTGCTTTGCTATCTTCCCTGATCTGGGATAAAACACAATTGACACGACTTGTAATGTTTGAGAGTACATATTGTTTTGAGTGACTATTTCAAAAGTCCTTTTATCTACCGTTCAAGATATGCCAGAAAGATTTAAAAAAAAAAAAAACTCTTGGGATTGAGACTGTGATTCAGTGTGTCCTAGCATGTGTGACGCTCTGGTTCCATCTCAGCACCACATAAACCTGGTGAAATGTCGCAACCTGTGATCAAATTTCTCGGGGTGTAGAGACAAAGAGGACCAAAAGGTTCAAAGTCAGCCTGGAGTGTGTAGTAAGTTATTTCAAGGCCATCAGGGGTGACAGGAGACCTTGTCTAAAAAGAGAGAGGTGGAGAGAGAGAGAGAGAGAGAAAGAGAGAGCAGGAGAGAGGGAGAGACTCTTACACACACCCTAATGAAGTAGAATTCTGTTCTTTAAGGACAGCTGAGAAGAAAGCATAATCAGCATTGGCACTGTTACCTAACGCATGGTCCATGATGTCAATGTGAAACCCTTGTGCCATTGAAACTTCTGGTCCTCTGTGTCCATGTTTGCAAATATAGAAACCGAAGCAGACCATTTTCACAAGCTGATTCCAAGGTCGAGGACTCTTTTAACTTTAACTTTTCTCTGCTTCCAGAGAACCAATCTCTCGCTGCAGTCTCTATTAAGTACACTGTGTGTGCCTCCTCTTAGAGTCTGTGTGTTTTATCAGTGCGAACCCTGTAAGTGCGCCCACTTTCCAAGCTCCTGATAATTTCTTGTCTGAGTTTCCTTAGCACATTTCTATTTGGCACGCAGCTGTGGTTGTTGCTGTTCATAATTGTCTAAAAAAATCTTGACTCCACACTTCATTCTTGCCTCAAAGATAATGGGAGAAATGGGCGTTTGTTTCCACACACATACATACATAAATCCTTTACTCTCTGGTTGCTTCCGGAGGCTCTAAGTACATGTAGGCTGTGGAGGTGCATAGCACAGTGATCATGCAGCTGAAACAACGCTACGGTTGTGTTGGTTAACTGGCTACACAGAGCAGAGATCCTGCAGGTTAAATTAATTGCAAACCAGATTGTATTACTTAACCTTAGGATCCTAATTTGTGCTGACAAACATGTCAGAACAGCCTATGGATGTGACTGAGGCTTACTTCCCAGATAAGAGATAGAAATTTGAACTCAGTAGTTCTACAGATTGGTATGTGTCTAAAACCCAGGCACCCTTTAAAAACCCAAATAAAAGTTACTTTGCACAGACACCTAGGGCGAGACTCTTTATAAAAGCATTCAGTCATTTTCCCCTTCCTAAAGTGCTATTGGCAACATAAGGCTTGGTATTTAATCTATAACCTACCATGTCCTGCACCCCACAGTGGAGAAAAGCACATAAGGCCAGAAGAAAGAGATCAAGAAAGCATTAAAAATGTCAGGCCACAAGACCATGTTTAAATTATTAGGTGAGACGCTGTCTTGCATTTAACAATGGCCCAGCACACCTCAAGGCCAACTTCCTCTCCACTCGAATGTTTTGACGGGTTATTGCAGTCTGCCCCAAAATTGAATTTCAGTTTGTTTCAATAGCATTTTCCAGTAAATAGGAGTGACTCTGGTATCTCGTTTGTGAATCTTGATGTAATAATCAGAGGTAATTGAAGCATGCACCAGCCACAGAGACTTATGACATGTTTTTAAACAAGTATTGACTGATCTGAAACTAATTTAACAAAAGCAGAAAATTGGACTCCTCTGAGAAGCCAGGCGCAAAATCCAGGGTCTATTGCAGCTGCATAGAGTTTGGCTTTAGAAACGGTGTGTTCAAGTTTCCTTACCTTTCCTACGGAGTTAGGTGTCAGTTAGTGACAGGCAGGGTTGTGACCCCACTGCTAGAGCTAATCATCTGGCAACTGGAGTTAATCACTTGTCAGCCTGTGGCTTTGATTAACTGGGGCCAGTAGTCCTCTTGCATCTTGGTGGCCCGTGTAGATAGGAAACCTCTCAAAATGAACTCCAAATGCAACATTTTATACAGCCAGGAGTACAAGTTTGGAATCTTCGTATTTTGTGAATAAACATCCCACAGACAGATAATAAGTTTGCTATCTTTTGTATTTATTCTCTGGAATACAGAAATAGATGCGCAGATAGGTACTTGCAGATAGCATTGTAATCCTGGACTTGCAAAATAACGGCTTGAATTACACTCTATTTAATGGACATTGTGTACTGAAGGGAGAGATGAATCGATAAAACCTGCAATTTACATCTCTATGCTGTGCAGAAAGCAAAGATTAAAAGAGCAGGTGTGTGGTTCTCCTTAAGCTTGCAGGGGGTGATAAACATTCATGGAGAAGAATTTGAAATTCAAATGATGGAACAAGTAGTGGAAAATGTTAGTGTCTGCACAGACGGACCTCAAAGTCCGAATGATGGTGGGTTTATATTTTCACTCACCAAAGAAAAGAGAGTGTGTGTGTGTAGGGGGCAGGGGTGTGCGTGGTGCATTTGGGAAGACGGAGGGCGGAGATCAAGGGAAGGACAGACAGAGCTCAAGCAAGGAGACCATTTGATGCTGGTTGCCTAATTGGAGGAAGTGGAGGGAAGTGCTAAAGTAAGGAGAAAGCATGAAGGGGAAAATAATTAACAGCTTCATTAGGCAAAACTCACCATTTGTGCATGTTTGCAACACATACTAACGGCAGATGCATTGAGACTCCTCGCAGACCAGATTTCTCTAAAAGACAATGAACCACAGTTCTTGCAACAGGCAATTAGGCGTCCATGTCACCCTTGTCAGTAATGTGGCTAGGGATTCACGGGGAAGTGGGATCTAAACCGTTTATTTTCTAAGAAGAAATCTTGCAGACACGGGCCTCATTAGAGTATCATTCCACCTGTGGAAAGCGAAACAGGTAGAGTTGACACGATCGCCTGGGGATTTGCAGACGTAATGCCCATTATCACTAATAGACACCCAGTACCCAAATCCCACAACGTCTGGCTGAGACTATGCCCCTAAGTATTTGGCGTGCTCTTCTGACGAGATGTTGTTGTCATGATGGCTGTTTTAATAAGGTTTCGTGTAATTGGAACAAGAACAGCACACACAGTGTGCCTTAGTGTTTTCCCAAAAGTGATTTGTGTGAATTGAGGGGGAAAGATGCAGAAGGCATAAAGGGGCCTGAGGACTTCTCCACCACAGCTGCTTACGAAACAATCCGGAAGGAATCAGCTTACATGTCACAAAGTGCGGTGTCAGGGTTCTGTGATGTTTACTCTGGTTATTTTTGTAGATTCATTTTTCTCAGTATGCATAGGTTCATTTCCAAGGAAACAGTATTCTAGTTCCTGCATATTTGATTTACAGAGAAATTCAAGGTAAATAGACGTGGATCCCACCCACAGGCATCTCAGCCCTCTTCTGTTCTGCAGTTCTGGGGCTGAACGCAGGCTTTCCACACTGAGCAATCAATCACTCTGCCAATGAGCTACATCCCCAGCCCTCTATGTAGTCTTTATTTGGAAACAAATGTCTCACTGAGTTTCCAGGGCTGGCCTTGGACTCACTTTGTATCCCAACCTGGGCTTGAACTTGTGATCCTCCTGCCTCAGCCTCCTCAATAGCTGGGATTATGGGCCTGCACATCAGGCCTAGCATGAATATATTTTTATCAAGGAAATAAATAAACTATGACAGTGCCAGGAAAATGAATTCTAGCAAATAGCTTGGCAAACTTAAGCAGTTTGTGTGCTGCTTAAGGGCAGGATGTAATATGAGGAATGTATGCTTAGGCAGTTTTAACCTTGAGTGAGCATTCTTGAGTGTACTTACACTAACAAGCATGCTCACACCTTCACCAGGAAGTACAACTTCACGGGACCACTGCTACACACACAGCTTTACTGTGACTGCAATTGTCTGGTTGGTATACGTCGGTGTGACTGTTTCATAAGTCTACGCGGAAGAGTATTTAGAGGTGGCTGCAGATAAGAAAAGCTTCCAGAAGATCCCTGAACTTGGCTTTGAAAAAAAAAAGGAGGATTTAAATCAGCAGAGATAAGCCAAAAGAAAAAAAAGAAAAAAAAAAACAAAAAAGCAAAAAAAAAAAACAAACCCCAAAAACCAATAAAGACAAAAACTGTGTAAAGTAAGTCAATTCTAAAGATGGCAACTGGGCAGGGACTGGGGTCAGTGACCATGCGATGTGTCACAAGATGAAGGATGGCTTGTTGTTTTTGTGCTTTAAAATGAAAATCCTCAAGTTGGTTCTTGCATCTTTGTTTGGCATTCAAATAACCCTATATATTCCACAGAATCCATACTTCATCCTCAAAATTCACGGCATCGGAATTTATTTCCAATTTTCTGTTTGTTTGTTTTTTGGGGCTGAGTTAGAACAAGCAAGACTGTGTTGTGCTGTCATGTGTTGTTTGCAGCCCAAGAAATCCTGGCCTTAAATTCTGGAGTCACTGAGACAGGTCTGCAGCCGGGAATGAGCAGCGCACACTCGCATGATGGTGGCCAACATGCGCTATACACATGCTCCGGGTCATCTTCCGCCAGCACAGCCTCCCTTTTCCACCTTCTCCATGGCATCCTCGTGGCTGCCCCACTTCCTAGTCAGGGCCAGGAGTCCAGACCTAAGCACGAGGCATCAGCGTGTTAAACAGCACCGTTGGCCTTCATTCCGTTCACACACCTGTGTGAGACTGGGCAAGGAACTCAGGAGTTAGTTCGGTCAATTCACTGCTAACACAGTGAGTAACTGCCTGTGAAGCTTGTGGTTTAACCACACTGACCAGCTGTTCCCAGAGTGCCGCGGACACAGCAGCCCTGAGAATATCCTCCTGTGTAACAGGATACAACCTAGTTACTCCCTTCCAGCTTATAAAATGATGACTGGTATAAAAGCACACTCGGCTTTTCAGGAATGAGTACAGAACCTACTGGTATATTCTCCACTGATAGCTTACACACACACACACACACACACACAATTATACACGTGAAGAAACCCTTACTTTTTAATTGCAAAGTATAATGGAACCAAAAATCAAAGCTCCTGCTAATAGCTTTCTTCCATTTGTCCAGAGAATTTCCATTGAAGAGATCAATAGAATTGCTGTTCTTACATTTGCACAGCTTGTGTTTAACATATCTGTCACCCATTAAGGGAAAAGTATTTTTGAAGACATTGGATTTTAAGGGAGAAAAATTAGAAAAATATTAAGTTGAGGTTATTATTTTTAATGACTACCAAATCCTGCATCGCTTCTGCTTCAGAAGTCTTTGAACTGTTAACCTGTGCTTCTGAGTGTACATTCGTCAGCACGTAATTAGGGGGAATTCCTTAGGAGGTAATGGATACGAAGACCATATGACTTCTAAATTTACAAAAGGCTATTTAAAGGTTAAAATTTTATGAAGGTTATGAGTGTGTCTAATTAGTGAAAATGGGTATTTTGCCCATGTCTGAGGGGAGAATTATTACAATCTGGGTCATTAAGGGAAGTATCTTGAATCAATGACATTTTCTCAGCACTGCAACAATCTACTGTATTACACACAGAACGAAATGTTAAAGGAACCATCAGGTTTGGCTTGATACTGTATAGTTGCATAAGAGGAAATTCAACACGCACATTAAACAGTTATGAACA